>CAJQZM010041433.1:0-36675 GCA_907164665.1 Colias nastes | reverse complement strand
TCAAACTCATTATGAATTAAATTAAAAAGATTTGTAAACATTTCACATTATTTCAAAGTATAATATTTTATATTATTCAAAACCTTTGTCTTCAATACAAAATGTTCATTCATATTTATTCCATAAAATAACGTTACAATGTTTATCCTGTCGTTGCATAAATTAAACTATAATAAATAATTTATTATGAAGCAAAATCTTGCTGAGCTTTAAGCAAAAAATATTCTTCATAACGTAAACTCAGTGGAAAGAAAATTTTCCATAAGCACTCCGAAGTTGTTTATTTAGGAGCGGCCATTTCAGGACAAGTCGAGTTGTTTCTTATCGTACGTTTACAGATAAATAGCGTATACAAATATTATATGTTACTGGATTAAGGTATATATACACACAGGTACATCTATACTATAAAAATGAATCGCCAAATGTCGAAAACAGCTGAACCGATTACGTTAACCCTTTTTTTTAAATATTCCTTGAAGTAAGAGGATGGTTCTTTTGGAGAGCAAACGTAAACATGTACCACGGGCGAAGCCGGGGTGGACCGCTAGTAGCTTATAGATGTTATACACACACATGTACACACATAGGTACATAATATTACAGGCATACATACATAAGAATTATAAGAACCTAGGTAGTTGCTATTCCCATTTTTTTTGAAATTTTGAAAGCTCACATTTAGCTTGTTTTGGTTGGTAATTTAGTAGTTAGTTGTAGAGTAAGTAGGTACTAAGTATTATATAATTATCTATTTCTCGATCCTGTATGTCATCGTTTTCGATACATAAGTCCCTTTAAATATTTAAAAGTATTTCATGCTTTTTAAATATTGTAAAAATGACCCTTCAGTTTATTGGGTGCTTTGGTTTTAAAAGCTACTTTTATCCCAACCAGTCGAAACGCTAATACATATTCATTCATTACTTTATTATCAAGATTAATGACCCGAGTCTTATTTAAATTAAGTTTGGAAAAGTATAAGAGTGGCAGATATATTTTATTTTTACATTTACAGTTAAGTATGATAATCTTTCTTGTCTTCTCCGGACATCGAACTCAAGACCTTTATGTTAAAAAGCTTACCTACGCTTACTACTACACCATAGCTTATACTTTAATACATTTTGGCAAATACTTTAGCAATAAAAATCATTATTTATTACTGTAAGTATAATAATATATCTCTAAAATATCAAATAACAAAAACATATTGCTCAAAAATATTTTATGTGAAAAAACGAACAAAACTACATAAAATGAATTAAAAAATGTAAGAAAATACCGTTTATGTTTTATATCCGTGTTTAAATAATTGTTTATTTTATTTTAGGGCTGATTTTTCAATCCTTGGTTAAAACTTATTCATCGAATAACGTATTAAACTACCATTTTAAAAATGTATTCTAATTGTCCGTATTTGACATGTTCATGTGACATTTTAATATGTTCGTGTAATACTTTATTGGACGGATAAATTTTAACCAAGGATTGAAAAATCGGCCCTTAGGAAAAAAATGTTCACAATAATATTGATTAAATATCGAAGAATGCGAGTGTCTCAAGCATTTACAAAATACTCGGAATGTGTCCGTTGACGTCATTGAAACAGTTGAATTTTATCGAAATGTATTGCAAAAAAATGTAAAAATTTCGTAATGGGAGCCGAAATGGTTGTTTTTCTGTGTTATTGATATATATGAAGATGTTTTTTTGGTCTCATTGCATGTTAGCGGTATTAAATGGTTTACTTATGTTTTACAAGTTTTATCACAAAATACCAACTAAAGGGGAGTTTAGAAATAAAGGAACTAGAGAAATTATTATAGGCTATAAAATAGTTTCGTTCATCCCAATAATGTCCTAATTTAATAATTGATTTTATAACGCTGCATTTACATCAAACGATCGAATGCTCATTCTAACCCCACTTTGACAAATTCTTTTAGTGTAAACATTCGTAGAGCATTCTTTCGTTGTTCTTAGTGCGTTTGAAAAGATTCTATGCAATGTTCTAATACTGAACAACACTGAATACGAGTTTTCGTGTACACTAAAAGATCACGAAATAATGCTCTAGTTCTAGACTTCTAGCTCTAGCTCTATGTTCGTTTGATGTAAACGCACCGTAATACGAAGACGAAGCAGAAATAACTAAGATGGAGATGCCCTTATTACAAACTTAACTTTGAAATAGATATAATATGCACTTATATTGAAAGCAATTATAATTATGGTATTTATGTTATTTGTTTATTTTCATATTCATTATGTTTACTACTTTACATTCCTGTCTTGTTGTTTTTAACGATAACACCGACAGTTCCACTTAGTCACTTAGTACTTTTTTTTGTCATGATTTTAATAAGTGTAATAAATAATGAATAAGGAAATAGTATCTTGTCCGATCTGAACAGGGATAATAATATAAAAATGCAGCCTGAAGCTTGCGCAAGTATTAGAAAGAAAGATCATTTATTTGACACAACAAACAATACACAACAACACACTATTAAAATATGAAGGTAGCTTTCTTCTGGTGGTTTTTAAGGCCGTTTCTGTACCCTCTATATGTGTGCTTAATTTCATTGTAATCGGTTCAGTAGTATTTGCGTGAAAGAGTAACAAACACACACACACACACACATCCTCACAAACTTTCGCCTTTATAATATTAGTAGGATCGTATGCCCTATATTATTAGCTTCAAAGACTATATTTTGTTTGTTATGATTTATATCAAAAAATGAGCAACCAATTTCAATTGAAAAGCTTCACCTTACCAAGAGCCATTTTTAAATCGAGTAAACAAACAGTACACACTTAGTTATGTATGTAGATATAAAATCCGTCTACAAATATAATACCATTAGGCTTAGACATAGACAGGTTGTATCGATCTAGTAACACGATACGGTGCGGTTGTGAACAATAGACACGAAATTATAAGTACTACACGTATATTTCTATGACTAGATGCGGTGGTGTTGCTTTGAAAAATCTATTCCTATGACTAAATGCGACGGTTTTGCTTTGATAAATATATTTCTCTGACTAGATGAAACCTGTGGTGTTTTGAAAAATGTATCTAAACATAGGAATATTGCATTCTTGCTGATTACTGTGTGATTATTTGTGTAGATAGCATCTCTTTTTTAATTTTTAAAGAAACTAATGCTGTAATAAATAATGGAATAAAGACAAATTATTATACATAATCACTACAGCCTACAAAGTATAAAGTCGCTTTCCACCGCTGTCTGTCTCTATGTAGCATTAGATCTTTAAAACTACGCAACGGATTCTCATCCGATTTTTTTAATAGATAGAGTCGTTCAAGAGGAACTTTTTCTACACTAATATTATAAAGAGGAAAACTTTGTTTGTTTGATTGTAATGAATAGGCTCATAAACTACTGGACCGATTTTGATGAAATTTGGCACAGATAATCTTTAGACCCTCAGAAAGAACATAGGCTTTATTGCGAAATATAGCGCAAATAACGGGCGAAGCCGGGGCGGACCGCTAGTAGTGTATAAATTGCTAAGTTTTACATAACGCGGGCGGAAGAGTAGTTAGCGATAAGAAGGAAGATTTTTTTTTGACGTGACAACGTCTTATAATTCGATAGAGCCGGCTGCACGCACGAAAAAACATGACTCATGCGGCGTTACCTCGCTCTGAGGCGTTCCATAGGCTTGAAGTGCAAGCGAGAGCGCGGAACGAGCGACAAAGAAGCACAATCGGACGTTGTCACGTTCAACTATCGTCAGTAAACCGACTTTACAGACAACCAATTTTTTTTTTTTTGTTACGATTCCAAATCAAACATATGATTTTAACTCTAACCATTATAAAACTTGTACCAAGCAACATAGGTTATATTTTTTATTTACTGTAAAATTATCTCGTAATTTTACGTTATCTAAAATGTGTTCTTAATTCGTTGAAACTAGGCTAAGTACGACTAAGTAGACGGATAGAGCCTGCAAATTATACGCCACGTTATAATTACGTCTTTATATAAAGACTGATTCGCTCTAAATATTATCTCGAGACCTTTTCTAAGAGACTGGGTTACATTGTGTAGGCTAGGTTAAGAACGGTTTAATTCTTACTAAATACCGCCTACTTGGTACAGTGGTTAACAAAATAGTTTGATTCTCGGATATAATAAAAGTTCTTAAATTGTGTTTATGTAGTGTGTATAACTATTCATATATTTATACATGTATCTATACTATAATATTATAAAGCTGAAGAGTTTGTTTGTTTGTTTCTTTGTTTGAACGCGCTAATCTCGGGAACTATTGGTCCGATTTGAAAAATTCTTTCGGTGTTAGATAGCCCATTTATCGAGGAAGGCTATAGGCTATCATCACGCTAAGACCATCAGGAGCTGAGCAATGCGGGTGAAACCGCGCGGCACAGCTAGTAAAAAGATAAAGCTCTCTATACATTTAAAATTCAATAATTTTTCTAGATAAAAAAACTATTTTACGAATTTTGGAAATTCTTTTAACTTTTTGACAGACTACCTATAATTTTTTTAGTTTATTTCAAAGGGCAGAGCCGTGACAAATGGCTTGTTTTCAAGAAGTTTTATGTATTTATTGATCAGTGTTGAATAAAGTATATTTAATTTATATTATTTTGTCAACAGAGTGCCACATCAGTGTTCATGGAATCAATGCAGATATTAGAGCATTGCCGAAGGAATAGAGGCGTTCTGGGCGGAGTTATTTTATATAATAATAAGTAAGTATTGCTATATTTATCTGAACCTTAATATTTGTTTTCACTCATAACCTGTGAGGTAAGAATCTCTAAATACAACCATTTGGTAACAAATATAATGAAAAATTTGTCTTATGGCCTCTTTTACAGACACGGTTTTTCACCGTGAAAATGTACGGTTAATTCGCCGTATGCAAGATTCTACAAGCTTCCATAGTGAACCATACAAAACTGACGACCGTGCCTCCTACACACGGCGAATTAACCGTAGATTTTCAGGGTGAAAAACCGTGTGTACCAGAAGCCTAAGGGACACACTGTTTTGGGAAGTCTGCCTCTATGAAGATTTATTAGGTAATTAATTTTGAGAAACTACATTATAAAAATACAGTTTTAATTATGTCGTGTAACTTATAACCGTTATAAAACCAATAAACATTTCCTTTTCATTAAAACTTAATGAGTAAAAGACAGCATTAATTCTGGCATCAAACAGGTAACAGGTTCTGAATGTATTTTGGGATACAATTTGCGTACAAAGTTATTTTTGGAACACGGAAATTGTTAGAGATAACGGACACAGATCATACAAGAAGACGGTTTTTACATCATCACTACATAGTATAAAACAAAGTCGCTTTCTCTGTCCCTATGTTCCTATGTATTCTTAAATCTTTAAAACTACGCAACGGATTTTGATGCGGTTTTTTTTAATAGAACGAGTGATTCAAGAGTAAGGTTTTAGTACCTATATAATTTATTAGGTTTTAGACAAAGCGGGCGAAGCCGCGGGCGTTAAGCTAGTATATTATAATGTATCGAGTTAATGAGTGATGATTTGTAGAGAGAAACGCATTAATTTGAGTGTTATTTTATTACATAGTTAACCAACAATCATACTCTTGGCCTTGTAAACCTTTTATTTTATCCGGTGAAAGAGGCGACTTTTAACTAAATTAACTAAAAAACGAATATCGAATATATTTTGTGAACAGAACCTGTTTGAGAAGTTATTTTTGGAGATAACACGACCTTTTTAGGATACTCGGATTATTGACTTGATGTCGATATTTATAGCACTTGTCCATTGGACTAAATAAATATTTTGGTGTTGAAAACGCCTGTGTTTAGAATTCTTGTTTTAGATAGTTAAATTGGTTATATGATAATGATAGAAAAAAGACGTGTGGCACTCGGGGACTGCCGCGGTAAAGCTATTGCATAGCATGCCTTCAAGCCACACCTCCGAGCCCGTCGGAGTGGGGAGCGTGAGGCTTTTTCGTTACGGAATTTCTCGATTCGGTCCCCGCGCTCAAGGCCCGCGATAAAAACTATGCAATAGCTTAAAATGAAATGGTGTACTTTTGTCTCTTCGATGTAGATGTATTTAGGGTTGTCAAAATAATAGACTTAACAGTAAGGTATTGTTATAGATTCAGTGGGTTTTTATTATGATTGCGTCAATACATTTTTATTTTTTAGAAGTACTCAATTAAGTGTGGGTGGAGGTTATATTTGACATTCAACAAAATTCAACAACGTAAACTAGTAACGACGACACAGAAAAATATATTATTTCGATTTGTTAGAACTGCACATTTGCTTAACTTTTTTCAATTACGATTACATATTTATAATAATAATGAACGATACAAGTAATTTTAAGATTTGATTTTACTGATAAACCATTCTAAACACAATAAACAATTTCTGATTTAAAGAATTGACGTCGCTACAATTTTGTGTCAATAAACCTTTTTTCTTTTTAAATACAAGAGACGTTGCTCTAAAAATCGAAATCCGACATCTAGAATCGAATCCATTGATTACTTGTGAATAAAAATCATCATAAATTAATAAAGTATGCGTTGTGTTTCTTTAATTATATGGATACCTATATGTCTTATTTTGCTCCTTAAATTTACAAAAGAAAGTATATTACTGGGACAGGGATTCACCTGATGATTTTTAAAATTGACATAATATTGTGTTTCAAGTTCGATTGACAAATATTTGAAGTCCGTATCGATTAATTCACTTTAATCGATGTTTTTAAGCAGGTTACCTCTCTTCGAAGATAAAATTGATAGACGTCAAATGTTGCCTACCTATTAAATTGGCTCGACTATAGTAGTCATAATATTACGCAACAAAATGAAATAAACATCATCTCATTTTGTTTAGATATTTCAGTTTTACGCTGCGACATTCCGAAACTTGTTTTGTATATCTAATCGAATTTTATTATTTTGTTATTCTGTATTTGAAAGCTTTTTAAATATTAATGTTTAAAGTGATCACATTACAAGTTTTTCGTTAAAGTGTTTCTGATTCAACATCATCATCAGCCCATTTACGTTCCCACTACTGGGACACGGGCCTCCTATGAGGTTATGGGCCATAATCCACCACGCTGGCCAAGTGCGAGTTGGCAGATGTCACATGTCGTCGAACTTTTGATTCTTCGACATGTCGGTTTCGTCACGATGTTTTCCTTCACAGTTTAGCAGTGGCCATATAGTATAATCGATATTATTTATTACTAGCTGCACTCCGCGGTTTCACCCGCGTGGCTCCGCTTCTGTTGGTCTTAGCGTGATGATATATTACAGCCTTTAGCCTTCCTCGATAAATGGGCTATCCAACACCGAAAGAATTTTCAAATCGGACCAGTAGTTCTTGAGATAAGTGCGTTCAAACAAACAAACAAACTCTTCAGCTTTATAATATTATTATAGATTTATTATAATTTCTTATAGTTAGAATGATATAGACTAGACCTCGAAGATAAGTGTCATTGAGTTATAATAACGCTTTCAAAGCTGCTGAATACAGAGAAATCGAATCGCAATTTTATATTGATAATATTTTTTTCTATTTGAATAGACGGCGACGTCGTTATCAATCACTGCAATCTGAATATAATAATATAAAACACAAACATAATTTTGCTCGATTATAACGCATTGACTGTATTAGAAAAAGATTTTAATAATAAATAGCAAAGAATTTTAATTCCCAGCATTCGCAGCATTCCCAGCTCTATTATATTGCAGTGGTTAATGTTAAAAATAATATTAGAACACCATTTTTATCAAAACTAAACAGTGCCCAAAATGGCTCAGAATTAAAATGTCCTTCACGATAATTCCTAAATAATCGTCAATTCATACACATGTACACGAAACATTCACGTTCATAAAATACTTGTTCACAACAGTATTGTACAACTTATTGAACATTCCATTTCATCGAATTTACAGTAATCTCTCTCGAGCCAAAAGTGGCCAAAGTGACCGTGTTTATGGCCCCCTTTAGTGGTTTTGATCAAAAACGAGTTTTGGGAATGGTCGGTGTTTTGGACGCAAGGAATTTTATGTTGTGAAGTAGTTATTAATTAGCCTTCAAGTGTTATTGGTTTGATAGGGGTGAATATATTAAATGTATGAAGGAAATTATATCGAATACGGAAACACTAACTAATCTAATAAGATTGAGAAAGATTATACAAGTTACAACAATTTCTAAAAAAAAACTAATTTAATATAAATTTCCGAACTTAATTTATGATAATTTATAGCGTGTCACCACGTCTTTTTTGTCAATGACAATTCTACTACGTAGTTTTTAGATTCACACACATTATAACCATATTTAATGTTCTATTCCAGGATAATCGCAACACAATTACCACCGAGTCTGACCTCATACCTAACAGTAGTAGATCCGTATCGAATAAAGTCCCCAGCGGAAAGCTTAGAGACCGATACACCTTTGCCCCTAGGGTCACAAGTATTAGTGGTATATGTGGGCAGAAAGACGTACAATAGTTTGAAGAAACAAGCTAATAAGTTGCAAGAGTTTGCGAAAAATGGAGAGGAATTAGTCAACGGGTTTAAGAAGGTAATTTTCCAACAGGTTTCCTTACAATTTGGTACGTAAATATTGTTAATTTTATGCTAATATGTGATTCTTTACAGGCACAAGAAGCAGATAGAGACAGAGCTCGAGAATTCCCACAAACAGGCATGAAAAGGGACAAATCACTCTTATTTACAGCAGTACCTGAGGAAGATCACACAATGATCTCTCCGCCGAATAGAGAAGAAGTACCAGGAGAGAAACGGAAACCCAGTATGCCAGATGTAGTTCCCTTTGCCAATAAACCCAGACCGCGGCCCAACAAACTGTCACTAAGCTTTAAAAATCAAAAATCATTAGAGGAAGACGTGAAAGAAGACGAAAATGTCTTCACAGGACAGACCAGTGTTTGCTCAACACCAATGGTAGAATTCAAAAGATTACACGGAAACATGCTATCCATCTGCCAAAACCTCGATAGCCAAGAAAAAACTGACGTAGAACCAGACGTTCTGAAAAATATCGAAAACTGTAAAATAGACGAAAAACGCGACACGAAAACGATCCTAAATACCGACTGTGTGGCCGAACATTTTATTAATAAACCGGAACCGTTGAGGAAATTATCCAGCGTCACGGACTTGCATGATACAATACAAAAAATAACTAATAAAAACGGGTCGAAAATAAAGTTAAAAACGTCCAAAGAGGATATAGACGCGTCACCGACGGCGCAACGTAAAAACCAGAACACAATCACAATAAACGACCCATCCTTCCCAGTATTCAGAAACGACGGTATCGCGATATCCGAATCGCTTTTCAATCAGTATCTTGAACAGTATTACGCGGACATGAAGGACAAATCGAAGGAAGATAACATGTTTAATTTCAACCTCAAATTGTGCGAGATGGATAAATTCCAAGACTTCGACTCGGAGTTGGCGAAATCCCCGCAAAGGACACCGAAGAAAATTGCCAAGGACTCGACTAAAACTTTGTCGATTACGGACCAGTCGAGGCGGAAGTCTTTGTCGTTGCCTTTGAAGTCTTTGAACACGGATTCCCAAACAGAGACAGATACGATAAGCTTTAAGAAAAAGTTGACTGGAGTTCAGCTGACGCCGTTAATGGAAAAACTTAGCCATTTAGCGTTCTCGGATAAATCTAGCGGGTACAGCAGTCGAGTGATGACGCCGTTGGAGTTGAGAGACATTCTAACGCCGGGATTGGAGAAACCAATTAATTTTTCAAATAAGTAAGTCATGTCCATTGTTTGATATTTTAAAATTACTTAATACTCTTTTTTTCTATTTTTTTAAGTTTTTTTTTTTTTATTGTCTTACACAAAGTGTGAAGTATGAACTACACTAAAATTGCATTACAATAATTAAATTATTCTTTTCACGAAGTCCATTATTTAACATTAATAAAACAGCTACATATTTTTAGTCACTTTGTAATAACATTGTATTGAATAAAAAAAAATTTGAATATCCACAGACCAAAACCAGCACAACGCGAGTGCGACAGTGACAGCGATAGCGAAGCGAGCGAAGGCGAAGCGAACGTCAGCGGGTTCGTTTCCCGCGCCGTGCGATGTGCGCTCTTCGTTAGCGGTCTGCACAATGTTGCTCTGTTGGAATTACTTGATTTGGAAGCCGCTAATGATGCGGATATTATTAATTCATTGGTGAGTAAAGTAAACACAATCTTAAGATAAAAAATATCACAATATAAGTGCGATAGCGAAGCGAGCGAAGGCAAAGCGTGGTCGAGTTTCACGCAGTTACTAAATATTATTGCAGAATTTTTGCTATGTTGTCATTTCACTTGTAAAAGCGAAATTCTATCTTTATTTTTTGCCTTGAGTGAATATATTGTTTAAGTGTGATATTGTATTCAATGTTTCGTACTTTAAAAGATTATATTGGCAAAGTTATTCCAGTTAATACAATACTTTATTGCACCGTTGGAGCGTGTAGTAAAGGTGAAAAAGAAACCGCTCTATGTATACTATTGTTTATTCTTTTATATGATTAGGTTCAGCATTTTCCTTTTCTATTATTACAGTGGGAAACATCCCTAAACGCGTTGGGCCCCATCGAACAGCAATGTGTGGAGCCCCCCGTGGCGGGGCCCGAATGCAGTGACTATAGTTACTTGCTTCTGGACCCCGACTGGGGCACGGTTAAACGTGGAGGGCCCTGGGCTGCGGTGGATATAGCCACTATGGGACTTATACACAATGAATTGGAAGAAGATCCCGATTTGGCAGAGTTTATGCTCAGGTGAGTCATAAGAACTATAATTTGTGAGGCCCCAATGCACTAAATTGTGCCAGGCAAAGTAAATTTGCAGTTTATTGAGCCAGACAAAGTAAATTTGCAGTTTATTGTGCCAGAAAAAGTTAATTTTGCTGTTTATTGTGCCAGATAAAGTAAATTTGCAGTTTATTGTGCCAGATAAATAATTAAATTTGATAATTTGGAAGGGCGGTAGGTGTGTGTTGTTTATAAGTAGCAGAATCTATAATTGAATAGCAAAATTCAATTAATATAATCAATACACGGAATTTGAATGTGTTAGGACTATCGTATAAGTATTGGCAGGCAATCAATAATAAGGGAAGAGAAGGCACATGAAACATGCTACTTATAAGTACTGACTTCATTTAAAATCCAATGGAATGTACGAAATAATTAGATTATTTTTGTAAATATTGCCCATCGATAAATTGCATTCTCATTTTTGTTTTAAAAATAAACTACAAGCTTTTAAAGGTAATAAAGAAAGTGCCTTAAAGTGTTTGTTGTCCTTCAGAGCCGGTTTTACCCAAAATTGGATTCAAATTTTATTAAACTTTGCAAGGACTTCTAAAAATAACTTTTTAGAAGTGCCGTGAAGTGAAGTTGAATCTGCCTTTAAGAGATGTAATATGAAAATAAATTTGACACAGTCCACCCAAAAATGATAATATTATATTACCGAGTTTTTGTGCATCAAGATCCAGAATGAACTGCATAATCTGAAAGTTTAATTAACGCCTTACGAATTAAGAATATAAAGTATATCTAAAATCTAAATATTTCTCCACAGGAGCGACGACAGCGTAGTACTAGGCGCGTCCTGCGGTCGAGCGCAAATGTTCTACCAAGAGAGCGGCCCCCGGCCCGCCGGCCCGCCGCCCCCCTCTGATATACTCGCCACCGCACCGTTACGGGCCCGCCGACGGTTGCATAGAGATCATTGTGCATTGCTGATATAAAATGGACCTTGTGAGGTGCAGATAGGGTTCAGTTTGGTGTGGCAAGTTTATGGGTAGTGTGGTGTACAGTTTTTATATCGTAAAGGAAATAATTCTACCAAGAGAGAGGGCTCCGACCCGCCGGCCCGCCGCCCCCATCTGATATACTCGCCACCGCACCGTTACGGGCCCGCCGTAGATTGCATAGAGATCATTGTGCATTGCTGATATAAAATGGACCTTAATGTGTGGGAAAAGGGGTTCAATTAGGTGTGAAAAGTTTATTGATAGTGTGGTGTACAGACTATATCGTAAAAGAAAGAATTCTAGCTAGAGAGATGGCTCCGACCCGCCGGCCTGCCGCCCCCTTCTGATATACTCGCAACCGAACCGCTAAGGGCCCGCCGTAGATTGCATAGAGATCATTGTGCGTTGCTGATATAAAATGGACTCTAATGTGTTGGAATAGTTGAGTTCAGTGTAAAAAGTTTATGGATAGTGTGGTGTACAGACTTTATATCGTTAAGGAAAGAATTCTACCAAGAGGGCAGGCCCGCGCGTCCGCCCGCCACAAATTGTATCGTGTGTTGCTGATATAGATCTTGTGTTGTTGGGGTAGGGTTGAGTTTGGCGTGGCAAGTCATGGATAGTGTTGTGCGTGTGTTAATAAGGACTGTATTGTAATGGAATATGGACTTAATTGTAATGAAATATGATTCAATTTCTATTGACATCTGAAATAGTGAGATGCGCGCTGCTTTTATAGAGTACATCTTTAGTAGTTTATTTTTGCCGTAATTTGGACTGGCAAATTTATGTAATATGAGGAAGTGATAATGTAGTATTATGTATTGACCTTTATTGTGTTATAAAATTCTTATTCGATTGACACCTCGTAAGAATTATAAGATCCAATTCGATAATATCTAATTTTGAACAGACATTGGTGTTGTTCAAAATTCGTTCGTAATGCATGCTAATAGATCTCAAATTGGAGTGACATCTTTAAAAAAATCGCAAATATGTGTGCTATTGTGAAAGGGACTGAAAAATGTGGTAATATGATTGTAAACGTGACCTTATTCTATTGGAATATGACTAATGTATTGTGTTGATATTTTATATATGATATTTGCAGATCAAATATTAATCTTAACTGCACTTTATCGTATTGAAATATGACCCAAATTCATGTGAAATATTGACAAGACAAAAATCCGCGCTATAACAACTATACTATATGTATCGATGTGTAATAATGTTTTCTTAATATTTTCATGCTATGATCATGATCATTGCATGGTGTAAATGTAATGAACCTGAGCTCGTGGTTTATATGTAAAGTAAGACGAGAGTAACCATCTACGTGTTTCATGTGAATTGACCCTTATTTCAATGTTATAACTTATAAGTAAACTAGATTTCAAAGGAAAATGGGCCAAAGCGTGTACTAGGTGTCAAGTTTTGCAATTACAATTTTTTTCATTTCATAAATACTCTTGTCATGCTAAAATGCACCTTTTTGCAAAGGTATAAAGCTGATATTTGCTCCACAACCAGTGATAACCAGGATAAAAACGTAGTTATTACAGAAATTAAGACTTAAGATGACGTCAATTGAAACTAACTTAAATAAGAAGATTCTTCCAAAAGATTATTTCTAATAGAACTTCAACATACTTTAAAGAAAATGCAAAGGTTAGGTATCATTGTATACAAATACCCAATCTTTAATATTCTGACCATATAATTAAACTATACATATATGCAAAGTTATAATCCCATAGAAATCTTCCTAGCAAAACATTCCTAATATGGATCTCATGTTTATGACTCTTGTTTATGAATGACCTTTAACTGAACTTTGAATATTTTCTATTTTTAATCGATCTATTTGAATGACAAAGGATTGAAATTTGAACAATAATTTAAAGCAAGGTAGAACTTGTTTTGTACTAAAATTAGGTGTTTTTCTTTTGGATACCCAAACAAATATTGTTATAAATTAAATTCTTTGAAATACATAAATGTCTCTAAACCTAATTAACAACATAATATTCAAAAGAAGAGCTACAAATTATTTAGCATTTGGTTACCTTTTATCCAAAATATTTTTTTTTTTTACTTTTAATGTGAATTGATATATGTAATACCTATGTCCTATACATATAAGTTCACATTGTTATGAATGTTTTGAATATTTTTATGTGTTTATGTACACTTTTCTACATTTTATCATTCCCAAAATTGTATCTATTCAGACAGAGCCTATACATGGCAGCACTATTATCTTATTAATCTGTTATAAT
This sequence comes from Colias nastes, assembly GCA_907164665.1. NCBI lineage: Eukaryota > Metazoa > Arthropoda > Insecta > Lepidoptera > Pieridae > Colias > Colias nastes. The sequence goes on along the minus strand of CAJQZM010041433.1, from coordinate 22,520 downwards.
ATTCTTAAGTTTTTTATCTGTTCAGACTTGGTAGACTGGACAATAAATGTAGACTTTCAACTGCATTGAAAATGTATTAATTCCGTAATTTATACTTAGTATTAGTTGTAGATATTCGATTAGTATTAAAGTAGGATCGTTATTTTTCGTTGTAGACGTAACTATAGATAGTAGAGCGACAGTTGTCCTCTTATCGGACGTTAGAATTTTTATATATTCGCTATAACATTTAACCTCTTCTATCTTCTACAATATAACTCCATATTAAAAACAGTCAACTAAGTAGCCGTAAGTTTACATCCGTACATATCTTTGATGCCATCTCGAAAAGTAAATTTATTTACAATATTTCGCAACAATTTAGAATTTTATTGCAAAGCTCGTCTGATCTGTTTGACATAAAGTTGCATTTTGGCGGTAATTTTTATGTCACACAGATTAGATATTACGTATGGCGTCCGAAACAATTTTAATTATATTCTGTATTCCAGCCATAGAAATGAAGCTATACTTATCTCTGCTACGCTAGCTTGTAATGTCCGGCCATTTATCTACAGCTAGTCATGCTCAATCTTGCCGTCTGGTAGCTTCATATTTTTAATTTGTGGGTCTTAGACCTTACCTTCTTTATGTAAGGTAGATGCCAAATAATATGCTACAAGCTTAGATCGGCGTTTTGATGTCTTAGCCTTTATCTTAAATATCGAAGCCGTCTATTTTGTGTCAGTATTTAATATTTTTTGCATTCCATATTTGTTGCTTTAGAATTTAGATGTTTATTCCATATTTTTAACATGGGATTCTTGCAATATGTGCTGTAATATGTTTGTTATGCTTATCATGTTCGTTTTATATGGTAGAGATTGTCTAATCTAAAAATGAACGCCCCTCCACTGTGATTACGCTCACATTCAAAGTACGTGTATAGACGCAATACACACAAATTGGTCTGCCTCATTGGTCGTTCAGTCGCCAATTAGACACGAACAAGAGAATAACCTGAACAACAGGACCAGTTGGCCAACTAGTGCATAAATGACGCGATGCACGACAGAACGGACACTGTCATTCCGTACAAAGCGCGCTCTCCCCGCCATACAATGCTAGGCACCTGAACTGATCGCCCGATTAGTTGACAAATCAGTGCGCGAGAGAGTCAAAGTTTGCAGTAGAATCGCCGCGCGCACACATATAAAGTGGTTCAATAATTATTTGTCCTCACACATTGAAACAATTAAGTTTAGTGGAGGGGCGTTCATTTTTAGATTAGACAATCTATACTATTATTTTTTATTAATAATTTTGTAATCGGAATGAGATATATCCACATTTAAGATTTTTAGTATATTTTATTTTCAGATTATCAGTTTCTTTGATTGTTGTTACATTTGAATTTATATTTTTTTGGTTTTATGGCATTCAAATGCTTTATAAATATAAATTTATAAAGAATAGAAAAAATTCGATCACGAGGCGAACAAAAAAGGTCGTGTTCCATCGTTACAATATTGTATTCACTGAAAAGTGCTTCATATTGGTTGAGATGGTTGTTAAATCATCTCAATAGATGGCGCGCGGTGTGTCCCTTATGACACATAAAACTGAAAGAATAGAATAAATTCGATTGCTCTGGCGGGTCACGAGTGGCTGAGTTGGTTAGGCATCCGCCCCGGAATGGCGCGAAAGGATGCGGGTTCGAGTCCCGCCTCGTGATCGAATTTTTTTTAACTTTATAAATTTATGTTGTTACATTTTTCATTTTGAATACTGTAAATTCTATTATCGATGTCATAGAATTTTGTTAATTTATTACATTGTTATTTTGTTGCTCTTGTTTATTTCAGTATTAGTTATGGCATTTTATATGCGAGCGTATGTTTTTACCTATTTTTACATTATCTAAACATTGTGTAAATCTATAATGTAGCATCAGTTTTTATTATAATCATTACCATTGTTTTTATCACTTGTCCAATTATGTATAGCTTGTAAGTTTGTTTTTAAATCTTTAACAAAAAAGACGACCGTTTTATATGAAATTTGATTTGAATCTTTTATAAAAAAAAGAACTACACCGATTTGTATGAAATGATTTGCAAATTATACTATGTACATAGGTACTTTCAATTCGGTATACAGAAAAAACAATGAATCTAATACTCAACTGTAGAAAACCGTCTTCCGATGCGCAGGCGCCGCTCGTTCCATACTCGATATGTTGTTGAAGCAATGGTGATGATTTATAGTAAAATTTGTATAATTTTCAGAGTTTGTATCTTTTCAACTGTATAACATGTATTGTTAAGATTTTGCCTATTTCTAAGTTGTACCAGAATCTTGGATGTATGTAATCAAATTATTTATTTATTTATTTAATTTGTAATTTTCCATACAAAGTCGTATAATCTCAACTCAAATATAGCAACAGGTGTTTTGCTTTGACTTTATACTGGCAATGACTATTATTTTGTATTATATTCGTCCAAAACTATTTTGATCAAAAAGTGTTACTCCGTTTAGAACCGCTGCGCAATGCCATCTTAGAAACAAGTGCCAATACAGAATGCGGTATTTATTTATACTTCTTATACATAGATATTTTTAAGAACTTTAAAAAAACCCGATAGTGAGATTTTTTTGTTAACTTTACTCGTACGTGTAATACAATATACTGAGAATAAAATATTAAAAATATGTTGTGGTTTTATTTCATACTTATATATTATGATGAATGAAAACTAAATAGATTGCTTTTACTAAGTGTACAAAATTACTTCTTATCATTGAGGTATTATTACTACGTATAGAGAGGACACCACGAACAAAATCTGTGCGACAAGCGCGATGGCGCGTGGCGGCTAGTGAGTCATACACTTTGGAGATATTCTGCCTCTTATTACTTATAAATTAAAACCAATCAATATAAAAAAAATATTGTTTATCTTTTTAAAAAAATATGAATTAACTTATCAATTAAAACCAATCAATATAACAAAAATTGGTTTGAGACGATTGGCTCTAACTCGTGTTACAAATATCGCTACTACACGATGTCCTCTCTAGTACGTAGTACATAGTAACTCAATGCTTCTTATTCAGTATAATAAGCTACATAGTATGATGAATGATCCCAAGATATTTAGATAGAAAATTAGGTTTCCCCCAAACATGAAAATAAAAGATATTAATTATTGATGTTATTTTATCAAAGTTATTATGCAATTCCTTCATAAATATTTATGTAGATATATTATTGTTTACTACAGATAGGATGTTGAATGGATAGATAAGGTGGGAAAGACTACAATGAAGAAGTACCACTGTTATTTAAAAAAATCATTATTTATTAACAACTCGTTCACAACACAAGTCTACACTAAAATACGATATCATCAAACTAAATAAAAATAATAATTACATATATATATATAAAATACAAATTCTACGGAATCGAATAGAAATACGTACGAGTCACTCAAAAAATATCTGTGTAGGGTGTGTTTAATGTATTGGAACAATTTGTTGAAAGAATATGATCTGATGGCGGATCTTCTTGGTATCGGAGCTTGCACAGACCGATCATATTCTTTACAAGTTCGCGAAACTTCGGTTCTCAAGCCGGCGGCCCCTTCTTTCGGCGACCAATATAGATTTCAAAATGCAAAACTTCAACACAGTTAGTTTTTCAAGGAACTTCATCCTTTACTTCTTGTTTCAATACCTTTTCAAAAAAACAAAATCAATATTAGACTTAGTTGTAAATCTTTTATTATCATCTAACGTTTGCGTTACATCTAGTGGCTACCTTACATCTAGACCCTTATCTCGCGAGTTACAACTATGACTGTTTAGCCGTTCGCGACATTTCTCTATAAATGCATATCCGGCTACATTTGGGAAGTGGTGGTGTATAAAAAATGTCTGAAGTGACGTCACCGTCGCGAGACTAATACCGACCTGCAAAGTCAAAGAGCAATGTAATCACGCGGCACATCGGGAACAGCACACGGCACGTGGTCGGCCCCTGTCTGTAGACGAATGGAGGGCACTTGCACGGAAAATACTTCGTTTACATTACTCAAATATTACTTTATTAATAACGCGAACAAAGGTTACGAAAATTCCAATTAAAAAGAACATAAATTTTACGCGAATCTGCAGAAACATACGCAACGTTGCAGTAAAAGAAAAAAGAAATTTAGAAATGTTTGGTAAAGTAATAGGCGGCAGTCTCTAGCAAATTTTTCTAAAAAACAAAGTATTTCGAAATAAATTTTACATTTTCAATCACACCAAAACAATAACAGTGTCAAAGAAATCATCAAGAGATCATCGTAATTTTATATTCCTCTCCATTCCTCTAAGATAAGGGATCTAACCAGTATACAATAAAATCGGGATATCTTCAGACCAAATGCTTGAAGAAAAATATTACAACACATATAATGTATTTACCACTTCCTTAACACTTTCTGGGAACATTTTTGGGAAACAGATTAAAAAGAACATAGTAGAAATACATACAGTAAGATAACACATTTAAAAACGACATAGACATACATGCAGTGTTTTGTAACATATAAATACTTACATTTAAACCAACATTGGGAGATTGAAGGATTTTTTCAATCCATATTGTCTCGAACAATATTTGAGGTAATTTTTTTTTATGCAAATGAAAATAAATAAAATGATTGATTTATTAAATTGACTGTAGTATTTAGCGTCAATAACATACTGTTGCAAAGTGAATTTATTATCATTTACATATCGAGAAACTAAAGGGCAAGCGTAAAGTGTAACTTACTCGGGGAGTAGAACTTTATACTTCGCGATAACAGCGCGGTTTGACAGCATCACTTGTTTTTGCGTAGTGACCGAGACCGTTAGTGCGGTATGGCGGTATGACGGTGCGGTAATGTATGGGCGGTATCATTGCGAGCGTTACTTACGGGTCGAGTAGCAGCGTTTCTTAAAGCACTGCTGCACTAATGCTGTTGTATTGCGCACAAGTGCTGTGTTGCAGTATGACGGTGGTGCGGTATGGCGGTATGACTGTACGGTAATGCGTGGACGGCATTCCTACGAGCACTGGTGTTACTTACGGGCCGAGTAGCAGCCGCTCCTCACAATACTGCTGCACTAATGCTGTTCTAGTGTTGTGTACAAACGTTGTCATGTAGTAGGGCGGTAGTGCGGCGAGGGCGAGCGGTGCCGGTAGTGCGGTAGTGCGGTACAGCGGTGCGGCGGTACTGCGGTATCACTTACGCGGCGAGTAGGAGCGCTCCCGCTCGTAGCGGCGCGAGCGGCGGTAGTGCGGCGAGGGCGAGCGGTGCCGGTAGTGCGGTAGTGCGGTACAGCGGTGCGGCGGTACTGCGGTATCACTTACGCGGCGAGTAGGAGCGCTCCCGCTCGTAGCGGCGCGAGCGGCGGTAGTGCGGCGAGGGCGAGCGGTGCCGGTAGCCGCGCGCGTAGTAGTCGCGCTCCCGGTATCCGCCGCCGCCGCGGTAGTAGTAGTCGCTGCAATGGGACAACAATATCAGAATACTGTTGAAGTGGTACCGGCAATGATAGAGCGGTATATGAACACTATTAAGGGGCAGCAGTAATGGTAGAAAGGTATAAAGTACTGTTGAAGCGGTGGTAATGATAGTAGTGTCAAAAATGTGTTGAGGTGGTGACGGTAACGATAGAGTAATATAAAAGTACTTAATAAAACACAACTTACTCTCTGTCGCGACCGCGTCTGTCATATCCATTGTCACCTCGTCCAAGACTGAAAAAGTAATTTACCAAATTAGTTTCCACAATAGAACAATTTTCTCATAATTCAAAACACTCATTATTTTAATAAAAAAAATATCATGATTTTAATCATTATTTAAGCATGCACTTTCCTTCCGACAACATAGTACACAAAGTCACTCACTGTGTAGGTTTCCCCATATAAATGCCGGGTGTTGGCGTATGCGCCCTCTGTGTGATCGAGAAGTCCACCCTGATCCGCCTGCCGTCAATCTCCATGCCGGTGCACTCGTTCTTCGCCACTTTGGCGTTTTCTTGCGACTCGAAGTATACGAAGCAGAAACCGCGCGAGCGACCGGTCTATAAACAGAGAAGATAATATGAAATAAGTAAATTATATAAGTAAAAATAAAATTTTCTGAAAATGTAACTTACAAATGAGAAATTGTAAGTGCTAACAACTTTCGCACATGATAAATACTTTTTTAATAACACACACTTGAAAAGTTATTTGATAAAGGACTTTCTAGAAACACTTAATAAATACATTTCTAACACAACAAATTAATCAGTATTACACACCTTTGCATCAATAACAACTTGTACTTTGTCAACTTGTCCGTATTTGGAGAAAATGTGATGAATCTGCTGTTCCGTAGTGTAGAGACTCAGGCCGAAAACACCGAGGCATCGGGATGGCGTTGGGTTCTCCTGAAAAAAGAGAGCACTAAAACTTGTGGTATGGCGCCTCTCTATGTATAAAAAAATAGCAAAGAAGCTTCAAATTTGTATTTTTTCTATAATTTAATGAGAAAATGAAAAAACTAAGCAAAAACAATAAAATAAACACTGACTACAAATACAGTCATTTTTAAATCCTCAAATATACATTAAATTTTCATGCACAGTTGTCGTAATGTTATTTTTTTTAATGTCAAATTTCATTTATCAAGAGAAATGTTACTATATGTTTTTTTTAATGGTATAAAATATAAATCAGGTTAACACCTTTTAGATGAGGTTAATGAAAATGTTACATGCATGCATTAAAAACTGAAAACTTCCAAGTGGTCAGGTGGACCAGCAAATTAATTTTAAGCAGTGTTTTGTTACTTTTTCTACGATATTTGTTACTATATTATTATATTTACTTACATAAATATTACCTTCAAAGCTCTCTTTTTAGTGTGATATTTGTAATATTATGCTGTTATATTAGAATATTAATATTAAAAGTTATGTGCAAATGGGCCTTTAGTAAACTAACATATTTTCCAGTTAGCTCACTCTAATTCCACTCTTTACTCTTCCAACATATAGGATACAAATACGAATAAGTAGTTCGTACAAGCATTTCTGTGTTGGAAAATTCATATTCAATTTATTTTGTAGTGACAAAACTAATTCTCTGTACAAAATTAAAACTATGTTTATTTTCTGGCTTAAATTATATATTTGCATGTTAAACTAATGAAACATCATTAGTTTAAGTACCTACTAATTACATTAACATCATTTATTGTATTAATTATAATTTACAAATATATCACATAAACAACATAAATAAGGAGTAACATTAATAATATGTAATGAACTATTGTATGTACATATATATAGCAAACAAAACTAGCTGTTAGCAAAATTTTGTGATCGTTAAACATGACTACATGAGGAGTATGGTAACTAACATTGTGACCAGATAACTTTAAGTACATATAGAGAAGAGATGGTACAAAATAGCAAGTCTACTATACAAAACAAAACACTGCCCACCCTATCTCTACCCACCACCCAGCACCCACAACACTTAGCACTTAAAACTAATAAAGCATGCACGTAATATGGTTTGGATACAATCAAACTTACACCACTCACCCTGTCGCCCGTGTGCCGCCGGCGCGACGACATCGGGCTGTGCGAGTGCGAGCGGCCGCGCGGCGTGTACGAGCGCGAGCGCGAGCGCGAGTAGCGCGCCGAGCGGTAGCGCCGCGGGGACACCGAGCGGGAACGTGTTCTACAACGATACATGATAACTGTTGTTTTATTTACATTCCTAACATATATTATAACATCTTATGCAGGAACGGGTGCTGCAATATAACATATAACCTTTGACTTATTTATTAAATATATGCGACACTAGATTTCCACCCATACTCAAAGTTAAACTTGCATAGTTCCCGTTCCTATGGGGTTTCCAGTATAAAAAGTAGCCTATGTCTTATTATGAGTATTCAGCTGAGACATAGGCTCCATAATACAATAGCATAATATATAACATAAACATACAAAATTTCATTGTAATCAGTTCGGTAGTAATTTATAATATTAGTAGGATTTAAACAATAAACTTTTCAAATAGTGTTAACACATATACCTAAAAAAATTGTAATTTCCCTTTCCGATAATGTTTTTTTAAAATAAGAATGTAATAAACCCTTTTGGATAGACATAATATGAGATCTGAACCCATATACAATCTTACTTATATTAGAAACATGTATGTTTGTTTGTCTAATTTTCATGCATAAACCTCTGAACAGATTTTGATGAAACTTTGCAGTGATGTACTTTATGGACTAGAATAACACATAAGCTATATATAAATACTCTTTTGCCAGCGGGTTTCACTGAGGGTAACAAGAAACCACAAGGCACAGCTAGTGACAGTAAGTGCTCAAATATAATGCTGATTCACTTTACTCCAATAGTAATATTACCAAAATGCAATCGCATATTTAGCAACTACAGTCTTTTATAAAAACTGACGGGATTTACCTACACATGAATCATTTCATTTGGAACATTAAAATATTTTCTCTTAAACAAATGTATTTGACAACAACACAAAATAATTGTATATTCATAAAACCTTATGGCAATTAATAACATGACATAGAAATTTGACACTCGGTCTTTGCTTTTATTTACAGTAATTAAGCTTATTTTAATAAACATCTGCCTGACCTAAATTCTTTTGTATTTCACATATTTGTATACAGTTTTGATGACACTAGAATGTATTGTATTAACCAATATACCTACTTCCTTTTAGCACTTTGCATGCATTCATAACAGGAAAGTAACGCAAGAATGGCTATGATTGCTCACAACAAAAATGTTTTGTATGTGGTGTTATCGCATAATATCCTGTACAATTTTACAGTGTTTAGTATTATACTTATTTGCCATTTACATCAAACTGAATTACATTTTTTATTTATACACATCTTCGTAACATATTTAATATTTATTGATAAGACTTTAATGAAATTGTTAACAATTAATTAAAGTCCATTGTAACAATAGCAAAAAAGATTTAGAAAAAAAATTACTAATTGTAGATGTAGTATGAAATGAATGGAAACATGTTCATCATTTATCGTAATAAATGGCAAACTTTACAAATTTTTCTTTACTTTTTCATATTTCATTTAAGCTACATAAACAGCAAACAGTCGGCACAGTAACAAGTTTTCAATTATCGTAAAAACTAAGCACGCGTAAACGTTATCAGCAATAACGTTTCTGTTATTGATAAAACAATGTGTGTTATATTGATCAAACACGCAAGCTGCCTAGCATTGTATACTTTTTGAGCGGGCATACTTATCTACAATACAGTGTATATTAAACATATTATAAATTATAATATAATTTACATCATGCTATGTTAAATTTGTAATAGTTAAATAGTATCTCATTATTTAAAAACATCTCTAGTAGGCGTATGATTATAGAGGTCACATAATTTACATGAAATGATCAAGTTCTAAAAATTTATTCAAAATTGCGGTATCGTTTTTTATAATATATTATTGCGCAACTCGTTGCCTTGACAGCAAGGTTATATCGATAAAAAACAACTACGGAAATGCTATTATATCTTTGCAAATAACTAGAAATCTCTACTTTTAACGACTATAATCAAAACAATGCTGTAATTGTAGACTTACGGGCTCCTATACTTCCGGCTTGATGCTTTTGGCGGCGGCGGTGTTCTCGACCGGCTTCTGGTGTGTCCCCGAGACATGGTTGGAGGCTTTGGTACTGGCTCCCTAGACCCGTTGCGGGTCCTAGAGCGGCTCCTCTGAAATTACCAGAAATACATTCGCACCAAATAACCTCACGCGCCCCGGCAAAATAAAACGTACAAAGCTTCAACCATTAACTAAAAAGTCAAGTTAATTATAGTACCTCTCGATCCGACATGTTGCACAAAACGAAAGAAATAACAATCGTTTACTATTATTAAATAAGCACAATTATTCTAATTTTAGATCGCGGTTAAAAACAAAACCGATCATGCGAACGCCGACAACGCGGTCGAGAAAGAAACAAAATGGCGTCTTTTTACCGCATTCACAACTTGAATCGGCCGTCCGCGTCGGCGCGAGGCGTGCAACCACAGACTACATACATTTTTTTATGCCAAAATAAAACTTAATTTAAATTATTTTGAATTTCAAATACATAATAATTAACTTATAAATAAAATTTTATAACTTCCAAATGGTTTTAATAGTTCTATAATCTTTTCAACTCATTAAAATAAGTGAGCAATTTTAATTTTAATAACTCTAAAGTTTCTATTAAGATCTTTTGTAGATTGTAGTAGAACGAATACAGTATAACATATTTAATTACTATTATGTATTGAATAAGTTTCATTCGCACGCAATAATGAAAAGTATTGCTTAATTTTAAAAATGTTGCAATCTTTTGTGTTTGAGTCATTGTCAGCAAGCAGTCAGCAGTCAGCATAGTCAGTGGTCAGTATTATATTATCTGTGGTCAAAACCATAATTGTGTCATCATAATATGTCAATGTCATTAATCATATGTCTGATGTCAATTGTCACAATAAATTCGAAAATTGGGAATTATTTCGCGTGGACGTGGAAATGCTCACTATTTTATTAAATTAGAAATAGAAAGAATTATAAAATCATGAGTGACAAAGATGCCGAAAACTGTCCCTCGGGCGACCAACCACAGGAAAAGACCGCTAAACAGTTGGAAAAAGAAGCTAAAAAGGCTGCTAAGTTAGAAAAACTGAAAGCCAAATTGGATAAGAAGAGTACTGCGCCAGCTGCACCAAAAGATAAACCTGAGGTATGCAGAAGCTTAACTCACATACATTTTCCAAATGATACCTAACTTTTTATACATTGTTTAAAAAATAAAAATAAATAATGCAAATTGTAGGTTAGAAAATGTTTAGGTGAAAGGAATCTTACGTGTATTGTTTGAAAGTTGCATCATGTCCTGAATACACGCGTTAATCCCATATGCTTACATTGATTCTACTTTAATGCTCCCCTCAATATATTTATAATATCTTATAATGAACTTCTAACTCATTGTTATTCATAGAACCTCCATACTATTCAAGCTACTGTAATTTTTACTTATTAATACCTAACAGTAATATTCTATTTTATAGAAAAAAGTAAAAGAAACAAAGGAAAGCGCAGTATATTCAGCAAATACTGCACCGGGAGAGAAAAAGGAGATCAATGGACCTATGCCAGATGCTTACAGTCCCAAGTTTGTGGAGGCTGCATGGTATTCCTGGTGGGAGAAGCAGGGATTCTTCAAACCTGAATATGGGGTTAGTTCTACTAATATTATAAATGCGAAAGTTTGTGAGGATGCGTATGTGTGTGTTTGTTACTCTTTCACGCAAATACTACTGAACCGATTACAGTGAAATTAAGCACACATATAGAGGGTAACTTGGATTAACACATAGGATAGGATTATCCCGGAAATCCTACAGGAACGGGAACTATTTTTCTTTTAAAACGCGGGCAAAGCCGCGTGCGGAAAGCTATATATATTTTTTTTATGGCAGAGTCAGCAAAGGGCCACCTAATGTTAAGTTACCACACATAAACACTAGTAACACTGGTATCTATTTATTCATTTAATTCTTTATTGCACGCACAAAAGAAATCGAGATACATAAAGAACAGAACACTGGTAGTGTTACAAGTAAAAGAGAAAGTTATAATGTGTACATTTAATTTATGTTATGTTAATTCAGTTAGTTAATTAAGTTAAAATTTATTTATTCTGCTTACATTATCTCATAATGTTATAAGAATATAATATAAACAAAAATTGCACTATCAAATTTTTGTTATCATGCCTGTAGTATGATATAACAATCTTTATTGATTTTTAAGCTAATGTAATAAATAAAACAACACTATCATGTATGTAATAGTAATTAATATTAAACCATGTATGTATAAATTTATAAAGAATAGAAAAAATTCGATCACGAGGCGGGACTCGAACCCGCATCCTTTCTTTGTTCCTTTTTTTGTTTATCACCTCAATAGATGGCGCGCGGTGTGTCCCTTAGACACATAAAACTGAAAGAATAGAATAAATTCGATTGCTCTGGCGTGTCACGAGTGGCTGAATTGGTGAGGCATCCGCCCCGGAATGGCGCGAAAGGATGCGGGTTCGAGTCCCGCCTCGTGATCGAATTTTTTCTATTCTTTATAAATTTATATTTATAAAGCATTTGAATGCCATAAAACCAAAAATATCAATTTCAACAAAAAAGGGCGCGTTCCATCGTTACAATATTGTATTCACTGAAAAGTGTTTCATATTGGTTGAGATGGTTGTTTATCACCTCAATAGATGGCGCGCGGTGTGTCCCTTAGACACATAAAACTGAAAGAATAGAATAAATTCGATTGCTCTGGCGTGTCACGAGTGGCTGAATTGGTCAGGCATCCGCCCCGGAATGGCGCGAAAGGATGCGGGTTCGAGTCCCGCCTCGTGATCGAATTTTTTCTATTCTTTATAAATTTATATTTATAAAGCATTTGAATGCCATAAAACCAAAAATATCAATTCAAACCATGTATGGTATTTTTGATTTTGATTGCATTAAACTTTACATTAAAATAAATTGTCCCCATTCAAAAGAAAATTACCACATGCTATGTGAAAAATCAGTGTCATCATTCCAAGCAATTTCAATTTAAATCAAAATACAAGGCAATCTTTTACCACCACACAATTATAGGAAGAATTAATAATTAAAGCAATTTGACATATTATATTATTCAGAATTTTAATTAGAAGACTTTTATTTTTCAAAAACTCAAACTCAAACATTTATTTATTCAATGAGACTTCTTCTAGAAGCACTTTTGAAACGTCATTACATATTTTTAACATTTACCACCGATTCGGAAAGCAGTATCTACGGAGAAGAACCGGCAAGAATCTTCATAGTTGCTCTTTTTAATCATGTCAGTTTTACAATTTAATTTTACAAAATACATATGTAACATCATATATTATCATAATATGCCAAAGAACTGTCCTGTGGTTTTTACGCGACAACCCTCCATTTGTTTTTATCGTCCATAATATATTCCTTAATACTAATTGTAATTACCTATTATTTCTATAAAATTATTTCAGAAAAAGTCTGTATTGGAGCCAAATCCTAAAGGCCAATTTATCATGGTCATTCCACCACCAAACGTGACAGGGAGCTTGCATCTTGGCCATGCTCTCACCAATGCTGTTGAAGACGCTATTACAAGATGGCATAGGTAATTTATTTTGTTATTAAGTATTTTATTGTAAATGATATTGATACTGAAAATTATAAATCGTAACCCATATTCTCATATTATAGTACTAGATTCCCGCCCACGTTTTAAAAGAAAATCCCGCATAGTTCCATGGGATTTCCGGGATAAAAGATGTATTATTCTGGGTCTTCAGCTACCTCCATACCAAATTTCATTGTAATTGGTATAGTAGTATTTGCGTGAAAGAATAACAAACATCCATCCATACTTACAAACTTTAAAATTTTATGACACGTATTTATTTTCCTAGAATGAACGGTCGAACAACACTCTGGAATCCCGGTTGCGATCACGCCGGTATCGCGACGCAAGTGGTGGTCGAGAAGAAGCTATGGCGAGAAGAGAAGAAGACGAGACACGATCTGGGGAGGGAGGAGTTTATCAAGCGTGTTTGGAAGTGGAAGGAAGAGTGAGTTTGCACTTGATTACGTGATTAGTCACTTCTTGCCTTGGTTGTAAATAAATTTATTTTATCTTCGACGGGCTTCTTGATTGGTAATGACTTCCTCTGGTTTAATTCATGATCAAAGGTAAATAAATTGCAGTTAAAAAATATAAATTACAATATTATTGGGCATACAAAGTTGGAAAACGATTTTATCCTTAAAAGTGTGTGTGCTAAAAATCCTTGGCCTATTTATTTTATGTACGCAGTTTCTTCTCGTTATCTAGGTTTGCTATGATAAAATCACGGCACGGTTAATTATATTTATTAATTTTAATGACAAATTTGGAAGAAATAAAAATGAAAAACAGCTTGCTAACATCTTCAGTCTTATCTAATTTATCTTCATACCACATATAATTTACATCATATTAATCAACCATAAACATTTGTAGAAAAGGTGGCCGTATCTACGAGCAACTACGCTCCCTAGGCTCCTCTCTAGACTGGTCTCGAGAACGGTTCACAATGGACCCAGTGATGTGCCGAGCTGTGAAGGAAGCGTTCATCCGTCTACACGATTCTGGGGATATCTACCGGGCTAACAGACTTGTGAACTGGTCGTGTACGCTGAAAAGTGCGATATCGGATATTGAAGTGGACAAAGTGGAGTTGACTGGACGTACTATGCTGTCTATACCGGGGTATGATAATAAGGTAAGGTATAAGTGACCTTATGGTGGATGTAAGAAGGTTGACTTTGGTATGACAGATTGTGAGTGGTGGTATAATGTTTTTTTTTTTTTTTAAAAAGATCGCAAACATTAGCAGGTAATTTAATTTAAAAAACGTAATTGCCATCAGACTCAGTTATGCTTGTATACGTAGTATATTATTATTAGTCTGTGGTTATGCTAATCAGTTAATGCAGAAAATAAAATTTATAAATTAAATGTTGTAGGTGTTATACAAATAAGTAGTTTGTTGGATTATAATTTTCTTATATTAATAGTAGAATCATTGTTTTAAAGTATTGCTTCTACATTTTGTATACTACGTAAAAACTACTACTAGAAAATATAGCTATAAAATATTACCCAAGTATTTAATCTAAAAAAACCCAAAACAGGTGGAATTCGGTGTGTTAGTCCACTTTGCGTACAAATCTGAAGATGGTAGTGGTGAAGTGGTGGTGGCCACCACTCGTGTGGAGACCATGCTGGGTGATGTAGCAGTGGCTGTGCATCCTAATGATGAGAGGTATGTAAATTATGTAAAAAAATGTTTTGGATTGGTGATTGTGTAGAAAAATTTTTTATAAGTGTTGAAAAATTCTATCTAACTTTTAGGATTCTTTTTTATGAAATACTAGCGGTCCGCCCCGGCTTCGCCCATGGTACATATTTACGTTTTCTCTACATAAGAACCATCCTCGTACTTCATGGAATATAATAAAAAAAGAATTATCGAAATCGGTCCACCCGTTCACACGTGATGACAACGCGAAACGGGTTTCATTTTTATTTATATAGATTTAAGATATTTTTTTGCAATTTTATTTACGAGCAAATACTTAAAACCTATTGCGAGGGTAACACAAGAATGTCTAGGAATATTTTTTTTTAAATAACTAAACATGCTAATAATAATTTGGACTTGGACCTAGAATCTAGATCTAAATATTGACTGTTATAAACTGGTTATTCAGGATAGATTTCCTGCTTGCCTATAAAAAATAGATCTATATAGATTTATCCAACTTTTTAACATGAAAATTGTGTTTCCAGATACAAGAATCTAATAGGAAAGAAGTTGGTACATCCAATTCTGAACAGAAAGTTGACTGTCATCGCTGATGAGTATGTAGATATGGCCTTTGGAACTGGTTAGTTTTATTTTTGTATTTTTTGTATAAAAACATATGATTTAACCGGATTTTAAGGTCAAAATATTTCATAAATTCACTCTAAGAATGTCAAAAATATTACTACAAATAATACAATTTTTTTGTCTCAACTGTCTCACAAAGTAATTATAAAATTATTCGATACAACACAAAAAAATGTTATTTTTATTCTTATTTGTCAATGAAATAAATCAAAATAATTAAATTAACAATATAAAATAAGTGTTATCAAATCAGGTGCTGTGAAAATAACACCCGCCCACGATCAGAACGATTACGAGATTGGCAAACGGCATAATCTGCCCTTTATCAACATTTTTGACGATGAGGGTAAATTGCTGGACAATTGTGGACCTTTCTCGGTAAGATTTTCTTAAATAACGATTATTTTTTATATGGAATTTATGAAATAGGAGTTTCCTTCTATTTAATCAAAAATTGTGATAAAGTTACTGTAAGTGTAAATGATTTTTAAAAAAATCGAAGTTTTTGTTTACTTGTAATTGTGATAAATTTAAGATTGTGTCTAGTCTGAAGTTTTTAGTCTTTGGAATTTTTCATACGTCAATATTTAACTAACGCAAGACGATGAACAATTAAATTTTGATCACTTTTAAATCTGTTTTTTCCTCACTATTAATTAAGGGGGTTTTTCTCTTAATTCTTTTCTTGTTTGTAATAAATACACAAACAATTACATTTTTTATCAGGGCAAGAAACGTTTCGACGTCCGTCGCGAAATAATTAAAGTGCTTGAAGAGAAGAAGCTATACCGCGAGACGAAAGACCACGCGATGGTGGTGCCGCTCTGCAGTAGATCGAAGGATGTGGTGGAACCGATGCTGAAGCCCCAGTGGTGAGAGGAATTTCCGTGTGGAAATTATTTCCGATAGGAATTTCCGATTGGAAAAAAATCCGCGAGGAATCTTTAATTTCCAATAGGAAACTTTTTCGATTGAAATTTTCGATTGGAAATTCCTGTTGGAATTGAAAATAATTTCATCGAGAGAGTTTTGCACAAAATAAAATCTAAGATAAATAAAAAATAGCAATGATAAGTATTTAATTGATATTTCAATTTTTGACATTCGGTTAAAAATGTTGAGTTTACATTATTATTTTTGGAAGGCAATGTTGAAAGCTTTTCTATAAATAAAGGCAAACAAATTAAATAAAGTGAAAACTTGACTTACTTTGTATAGCATTAAGTGAGTGAAGAAAAGCTTTTCACTTCATCAAAAACTGTTTCGCAGGTACATACGCTGCGACAAAATGGCAGCTGACGCGATTCAAGCTGTCAAAAATGGCGATCTGAAAATAATCCCAGACAGCCACGAGAAGACGTGGTACCACTGGATGGAGAACATACGGGACTGGTGCATATCCCGCCAGCTCTGGTGGGGACACCAGATACCGGCGTACCGGGTTACTGTGCCGGAAAAGGTGAGGTTTTGGTGTAGTAGTAGGCAAGAGCAAATGTGTACCTACTACTAGTTTAAATAAGAATTTAGTATAGACCTGCTAGATAGTAAGGAAAAAAAAGCCTTAAAAAACATTTATTAGTCTTTGATCTTTTATTTATACAAATTCCAATTTCAAGGATTCTTAAATTAAAGAAAAAAAAAACAGTTCCTAAATCCTCTGTTTGTGAGTCTACTATTGAAATAAAATCAGTATTATTAAAGTATAATCATTCTGTAAGGAGTTCAGTCGCATATCTTACTGGTCGTTGATTTTCTCGACCTTTGTTGTCTTATAAATTATCAATTGCTTAGTATGAAATATTTAGAAATTATAAAAATATCAAGGGCAGATTCGGTACGTTATAATGAATTGTCATTTTATGAAAAACTAGCTGCTCCGCGCGGTTTCACCCCCGTGGCTCCGCTCCTGTTGGTCGTAGCGTGATGATGTATAGCCTATTACCTTTCTCGATAAATGGACTATCTAACACCGAAAGAATTTTTCAAATCGGACCAGTATTTCCCGAGATTAGCGCGTTCAAACAAACAAACAAACTCTTCAGCTTTATAATATTAGTATAAATATAGATGTGCTAGATAGGAAGGAAAAATGTTTCAGAAATATTTCCTGGTCTTTGAACTAGTACAAAAATAAAGTGCCTTAAAAAACATTTCTGGGTCTTCACCATTTCCAAGGATCCTTAAATTTGAGAAAAAAACAGTGTATTTTATTGAAATTATAAAAATATCTAGGGCAGATTCGGTGCGTTATAACTTATACATATATTGAATAATTATAATTGTATGAAAATGAATAATTAAAATAAACAAAATGTCGAAGGGCAGTGACGTAACAACATACACGCGTCCGCTCCGGCGCCGCACGCGCTCGGGGCGGCGGAAAGCTGCGCGCCGCGGGCCCGCCCGCACACAGCACGCGCAAGTATGTACGCACAGCTTTAGGAATCCTGCTTGTTTTCGTGTTTTTTAAGCTATTGCATAGCTTCTATCGCGGGCCTTGAGCGCGGGGACCGAATCGAGAAATTCCGTAACGAAAAAACCTCACGCTCCCCACTCCGACGGACACGGAGGTGTGGCTTGAAGGCATAGCATGCAATAGCTTTACCGCGGCAGTCCCCGAGTGCCACACGTCTTTTTGTTTTCTTTTTTTCGATTTTTTAACGGAGGTTGTGTGTTAAAATAGTTTATTAATGATTATAGTATAAAAAAGCTATATCTAAGAGTATATCTAACGTACGCACACTGCACAGCTTGTGGTTACACGTACTGTTTGCTGCGTTTTAGGAATAATGCTTGTTTTTAGTGTTTTTTCTCGTTTGACTAGGCACCGTGATGCTTGATTTTTGTAATTTTTTGAGTTTTTTTTTTTCGATTGTTTTCATTATTTCGATTGACGTAGTGATTCTTATTTGCGTGATGACGTGATGCTTGATTTTTGGAATTTTTTATTTGATTTATTTTTGGTTTTGAATGGAAATTGTATGTTAAAAAGTCGATTATGGTAATGATACAAATGCACACACTTGTGTGGAGCGCGTGTTGAAGTTCGATGTAATGTAGTGGTTCTTGCAGCATGTTCTTACCTTTGTTTTGTCGATTTTAGTCGAAAAATGTGTATCATACTTTTTTCACGTAACTTTTTTCAGTGTGGCATAGTTGCGTTTGTATACATGCTAAATAGATAATAATTTTTCATATTAAAATTTGAACTTAATCCAATAGACTGAAGAGCTATGGGTATCAGCGCACACGCAAGAGGAGGCATTACAAAAAGCCGCCAAAAAGTACAATGTACCAATAGAAGATATTACCGTGAAGCAGGATGATGATGTACTGGATACCTGGTTCTCATCAGGCCTGTTCCCCTTCGCTATATTCGGCTGGCCGGATAATACTGATGATTTGAAGGTAAGTCTTATCTATTATTAATGATATTTATATAATGGAGATATGTTAATACTCCGAGAGTAGCTTTTTTATTTTAGTTGTCTCTTTTTCGCTCACTATAGTTAAAATCATGCCATCTTACTTTGACGTTTAATCGTGTCTGCGTAGGTGTACCACTTTTGGATATTAATGTTGTGTTGGTTAACTATCATTGTGTACAATGGTCATGGTGGGTTCCTTAAGACCGCGCTGTCTTGTCTCTAAAAGAAAATTTTCCAAGTTTCCAAGTTACAGAGTTATAAAATATGGGCTTATTATATTATATAAAGATCCAATTACTGTGAGATTTTTTATTGGTAAACTCTTTTATCTTTTAGTGAAAGTCTCATTAAAATCATTTTAGTTCAGTTTTGAGCTCGAGAAATACCTGTAAAACAGACACTTCCCATATCCTTCTCCTAAACTTTCACATCACTACATAGTATAAAACAAAGTCGCTTTCTCTGTCCCTATGTCCCTTTGTATGCTTAAATCTTTAAAACTAGGCTACGGATTTTGATGCGGTTTTTTTAATAGATAGAGTGATTGAAGAGGAAGGTTTTAGTATATAATTTATTAGGTTTTAGACAAAGCGGGCGAAGCCGCGGACGGTAAGCTAGTTTACAATATAAATAAGATATCACGTTCTTATATTTAAAAATAGTTTTGACTTTAATAATGTTTTACAGGCGTTCTACCCAACAACACTGCTGGAGACGGGTCACGATATTCTGTTCTTCTGGGTGGCGAGGATGGTGTTCTTTGGCCAGAAGCTTATGGGCAAACTACCATTCAAGTGAGTTTTATATATTTATGCTTAATTTAATTGGAGATATATATTCTAAACTGTTTTATCTATGTAGTTAATTAAACACACAAATTACTGAAATAATATGAGGGAAGTGACACTTTACGGTACTTGTACTCATTGAAGTGCACAGTCACATGAATTTATATTTTCAGTGCAATTTTATTTCACGGTTTTGTAGGAAAGTTCTAATTTCTAATTACCCACATATTATTATAGTAGTTTACTTTTAATATAACGTCGTTTTTTCTCAAAATACTGTATAGTGCTTCTAACACTATTAACTATGTTTATGAATAACAGCTGTAGACTATCATTAAACAAAAATTAAAAAAAAAACATTTCCCACTAACTTTTCCAGGGAAATCTACCTCCACCCGATGGTGCGCGACGCCCACGGCAGGAAGATGTCCAAATCCCTGGGCAATGTGATCGACCCAGTGGACGTGGTCACCGGCATCACGCTGGAACAGCTCCACGAACAGCTGCTGGATTCGAACCTGGACCCCAAAGAGGTGGAAAAGGCCAAACTGGGCCAGAAACAGGACTATCCCAATGGGATACCGGAGTGCGGGACTGATGCTTTGAGGTAATACTTTATGTTGTCAAAATAAATACGTATCAAACAAAGTAGTATAAAACAAAGTCGCTTTCTCTGTCCCTATTTCCCTATGTCCCTTTGTATGCTTAAATCTTTAAAACTACGCAACGGATTTTGATGCGTTTTTTTTTTTAATAGAAAGAGTGATTCAAAAGGAAGGTTTTAGTATATAATTTATTAAGTTTTAGACAAAGCGGGCGAAGCCGCGGGCGGTAAGCTAGTGTATTATAAATTGGAGACGAGAGTTAATTTTAGCTACCAGTATATCTTTGAACAGTTATATTTTATGTTAAAAAATATATTTATCAAAAGTAAAATTATAATAAGATTTTTTATATTATGTTTGTTATTCACCTTAAAAACTACTCAAATAGCAACCTGATTTGCGTATGGCTAATATAAAAAAATCCAATAATACAAGGAAAAATTACGACCCAAGTTTTTTGATCAAATATCAATTTTTTAACAAAAACACATGTTTATAACAAAAATCGAAAAAATGTTGTGTGGTTTTATGAAACCACGGTAAAAGTGAAACTTAGGCACAAAATTATCGTATTTGTACGATAATTATCGTACGGTTCGACCGTCACGCGACATGCGCTACACAGACCAAAAAGTTTGAGACGATGTAATAAAAGTTTCACTTTAAAATCGAAAATAATCCAGGTTTGCACTCTGCGCTATGACTCAAGGGCGCGATCTCAACTTGGACATCCTGCGGGTGCAAGGCTATCGTTTCTTCTGCAATAAGCTGTGGAATGCTACCAAGTTCGCCCTTATGTACTTCCCGAAGGACACTGTTTATGAGGTAATGTTGAGTAAAAAACATTTAAAAGTAAATAAAAAAGAAAGGTCAATTCAGTCAAATGTAATTTTTTTAATAACATCATTGATACGAGATCTTTCTTGTTACATATTCTTATTATTACCAGATATAGATAGAAACATGTACATGAATAGTGATTCAAGGTCGCGTCATGATAATACCGTCACGTCATGGAGTAAGGCGTGGCTTTGAATCTTGCCAAAGAAGTTTCACTTCTAACACGTGTGCTCGGCACACACGCTCATTTTTTTACATATTATTTTTATGTACTTAAGTTTTTTAATAGCCAATTTGTTTTTCTTTCAGGTACATGCGCCCGGTCCCCTACCAGATGATCTATCAATGATCGACAAATGGATGATGTCAAGATTAGCCGTGGCAGTCAACAAAGTCAACGAGGGCTTTAAAAACTACGACTTTCCGTCAGCCACTACGCATTGCTATAATCTGTGGCTTTATGATCTGTGTGACGTGTATTTGGTGAGTTTTTTTTTAATAAAATTTCAATATGATTTTTTAATTTTAAAACAAGACTTGGTCAGAAGACATGGAATTGATATAAAGTAAGACATGGAATTGATTTTGAATATTGATTAAAAATATTTTTTTTCTAATACATATACATATTCTGATATGAATGAATTTATTAATATTTGTTTGATAATCACAGTAATTAATAAATTAATATTTATTTAAGTAAGGTGTATCCTAAATTGATTGAGAATTGTTTGATACTAAATAACATTGAATTTGAACTTCAAATTTTGATCACCAGAAATTCAACTCGGAGATATTTGGTCAAGCAACTTGCATTATAAACGCGATATCATATAATCACGTTGCTATGATCCTAAACATCAACATGTTCATTTATACATTGACACAAACATACCTTTATTTAGCAAAACAAAAATAGAGTAACAGAAACATTTTAATTGAACCGTTGAAAACGGACCGAAATCTTAATTTGTTATTTAAAATGAAAATGAACAATTCAAAATATAATATATAAATGTTTTATTTTTTACTTTAATTGTTGACAATATTTTTTTTATTTAATAATTTCAGGAATACCTTAAGCCCGTGTTTACGCAAGGCTCCCCACACGAGCAGGCGGCCGCCCGCCGAACGCTCTACACCGTACTAGAGTACGGACTGAAACTGCTCAGTCCGTTCATGCCGTTCGTGACTGAGGAGCTTTACCA
>CAJQZM010041431.1:0-46055 GCA_907164665.1 Colias nastes | reverse complement strand
TATGCATATAACTCGACAAAACCTAATCTATCTAAATAAAAAAGTGATTCGACTTGATTATAATTTCCTATCATCCTCATCCTCATCAGCTTCCTCTTCCGCTTCCTCATCCTCATCCTCTTCCTCAAAAAAATATCCTCATCCTCATCCGCATCCCCTAAATTTGCGTGTGAAAATTCCTCTTCCTCCTCCTCTTCCTCATAATCACTTCCTCAACAACCCAAGTCTATGGTGCGAAAGGCTTGGATTGTGTAGACATACCTTTATAAAAAAGTAAATAAAAAAAAAAGAAATTAGGTACCTAATTCTGTGGGTAATTCAGAATTTAAAAAATCTGAATTTTAAAGTTTCTATTGTTTCTGAATAGAATGAAAATTTTAGTGTTCATTAGAATAATTTAATGCACAAGAAAAATGTGAATTAATGAAGTTATAGTCTTATTTAAAATGTTCAACGTCGTATTTAATTACGGGGTAAGTTAATATTTACCTTTTTATCTTAGATTAGCTAAACATGTAATAATTGCTGATTGCAGTTTTGACTACTTGGGTAAACGAACTTTTAGGTACTACACAATCATACAGCTGATATTAGTGACACAATTTGTATCTACAAACAAACGAATTACGAACAAAGCCTCACCATTGTCTTGCAACAATTTAACAAACATCAATAACCGTTACATAAATCAATGACAATAGACGTCATAGCGTGTCATAAGGAGGGTGTGGAGTGAAAGAGGAAATTGTGAGCTCGTAAAACACGGTCTCGTGTACTAGCTACATTAAGTAGGGGTTATTTATTTAGGCGCGGGTCGGTGGCGGACCGAGCCTGGTACCGCGTGCACATCACTCATACGTCAGATGGACTGCCTTTTGATCGGGCTCGATTAACATTGAGAGTCGATTTGTTATGATGTTGAGGTGTTTTTGTGTGGTTTGTGTATGTGAGTGTGTTAAGTATCGTGTCGTTAAGCATCCTAAAGGACAGGTAAGACGTCGAAAATATGACACTATAAAAATATGTTGTAGTTCTCTAGTTCAGTTTTTTTGATATAATATTTCCCTGTATTTGTGCTGTATTGCCCATTCATTCTTATTCTTAATCACTTTTGGTCTTTCATAATATATATATAGATTGACTTTATCATATAAAAACAATATCAATAATACATATAAAACCGTAGAAGTATTAAGTACTATAGACTTGTCTCTTATTACAAACAATGCTATCAATTTAAATTTCATCCCGGCTAAAATGATGTATGTTAACAACGCAACAACAGAAACCTCATAAGTGCAAACATGTCCTGTTAATAAACTTGGATAGGCCGCAACAAGCGGACTCATGTAAACGTCCATTTTTAACGAGCGGCACACACCGCCCGCAGAAAGTAGCCTACACATGAAATCACGTATGAATGAGGCCTTTTTTCAGTTTTTTTCGCGTGTATCCAGCGGTGTGCCGCTTCAGGCCCCATTAAAGCTTACATGTCACCCGCCCGGCCCTCGCCCCGCCGCCGGTCGGGAAAAATCACAAAATCGGTATTGGCCGCATCCCGCAGCGAGCCAAAGCGCTCTACAATACAGCTTTGACGGACGGTCATTTAATATTAACTGTGGTTTTTCCGCAGATGGAAATGTTTTTTTTATTGCCGACGTTATGCCGTGATGAAGTGGTCGGCCCGTTGTTTGTGACGCGCTCTGACGTGTTGTGGACGAGTTGCTCTTTTATGCCCTTCACGTTTGAATGAGATTTCATTTCGAGTGCTTATTTCGCTGAACAGTAGGCGATCCCGTTTAAATGGTAATCGTCTCGTCATTCAAATAAAAAAGCGCGCATTCCGTCCAAGTTGAGAGTTACTAGTCTGAAAAACCAGTTATTTTTTGATAGACAATTTGTCGTCGCATCGATGTTGCAGTAAAAATTTCATTCGACACGCAAAATTGAAAACGAACCGGCAATAAATTTTTGAACTTTCCGAACAAGTGATCAAAATTGAACTACAAAAAGTGGGTTTTCGGCGAAAAGAGAACGACCGCAGATTGAATTTATCGCTTTCACTCACGTCCAAAACAGTTTATGTACGGAAATAAATTATTCTTTTAATTACTATTTTGTTATTGCTCGATTTTAAAAGGATTTTATATCAGACATTGTTTTCATTGTTCGTTTGCTGTGAAACTAATATGTGTATTAAGTTTTGTTGCACTCTCTATTCCCTAAGCGGCTATGTATGCGCTTACAGCATATTATTACATTGGTTTTTTCATTGTGACATTAACAGTATAATTAGCGAATGAACTTAATAAATTAAGTACCTAAACTTCTTGAATTTTTTACTAGTAACCAAAGTAAATATCATTTTTAATCTACCCCTTGAACTCAACATTTATAGCTAAGTGATTGGTATGTCGCGTTAGAGTATAATATTATATTCTATGTTGGTATTGAATAAATTAGTAGATTATTATTTAAATTTCTATATCTATAGCTGTGAATCCTCAAATGTATTTTTTTTACGAGAATTATCATTATTATAAGATAATGATAATTCTGCATAGTTTTCGTAACATTTGGTAACCAATTCCAATAACAAGAAAGCTTTGTTTATAAACAGCCTGCATACAAGCGTGCAACAACTGTAAATACATTCTATTGAGTTTTAATGGTCAATTATTTTGTAAAATTGCGAAGAAAATGTTTATATATATAAAGTTTAAATGTTCAATATTTTGTTTCAGGTAAATCCTTCACACTCACGATAACGATATCAACGACGCCGCCTCAAGTTACCACCTACAACAAAGCAATTAAAGTCACCGTCGACGGACCACGGGAACCTCGTTCAAAAACCAGTTAGTAACCTTGTATTCTTAGTATTATAATTATTATCTGTGATATTATACTATGGTAACATTTAAAGTAAGAGCTGGCTGATTTGACATTAGAAAAAAAAAACACAATAAAAAAAGTGTACCTAAGATTTCAAATTAAGAACGTGTGTCTAACGGTCGTAGTCTTGTTGTCAGAGGAAAGTGAATTCTAAACCACTTCTAAACCATATAGTTCAAAGTGATAATTGATTGGCAATCAGAATTTATAATATTATTGACTTCGAATGGTGAAGAAATTAAAATGACGTTTGATAACTATAAGCTTTAATTTTTAAATTAAGTGTGGTCAGGGAAGGGTCATGGCTATTTTCTTTTTTTCTGAACAGAACATTTTTATGGAGCTCATTGTTTTTGTTTAACGTCGAAGCAGATCGATTTAAATATTTAGTGTTTTTTTTACGAACACCGTTATGTTTTAAGAATTAAATTTGGTAAACTTAAATATTTCAACAAGGTACCTACCTTTCTTTTTCTAAATCAATGATATGCCTACAGCTGTAATAGTAGGTTATAAGGATAATATAAATACCTTCTTTTAATACAAAACTTTATCAAAAGCTCCTAAAATATTTTTATAGGATTTTACTTAACTTTTTACAGTTGATAGAAAACTTAGATTCCTCAACAATAAAATATTCACATACAAATCTATCTAAATATAACATACTTGTATAATTTCAACATGTAAATGAAAATATTAATTTTCAAAGCATTTCAAATTCAAAATATAGTAAACCGCAAAACATTCTGAAACAAGCGCCGTAATGAAGGCAATTTATTAATAATTTCTGAAGAACCAACCCAAACTCGTAGCATTAACTAATTATGATATTTTTGGTTTTCATTTTAAATCATACTAGCCGCTCGTACCTACTAGCTAAGCGCGAGATAAAAACAAAAATAAAATTATATATCAATCAGAAATAATGTAGCATTCAATAAAGTTTTCTAAATCTTTAAAGTAGTTTCGGGGTTTCTTTAAAATTATGTCTATCATATTACCAAAAATTGTAAAAGAAACATTTAAATAAAGTCTTATTAATTTATTATTATTATCCATACAAAGTTATACTGAGGATACGACGGTACCAAGCTTGCATCGAAACAAAATACTAAAACATAATAATGACTCAAGTTTTCTATTTTTTATTCTCATTGACAATCATCATCATCGTAGCTTTGGAAAGCTACGATGATCGAAAATGTCTTATTAAGGCCCTTTTCTACAATCACTTTCACATACAAATTAAACTACAACTTCACAATTTCATATTAAATTGACTACACTCCACTAACTCCAGTGTATTTAATTCATTACCGAAGCAATTCAACCAGTTTCGAGCGGGATGACGTGTACAAATGACCGTGCGTTCCCCAAATCACACCTAACGCTCTATCAATCGAAAGAAATTAAAATAATTGCGATGGAGGCGGGTGCGTAGTACGTACCTACATAAGTGAACTCTTTGTATCAACCCGTTATTGGTTTCATTCAAAACGATATTGAGATGAGTTCGCATTCAGTGGTGGTCATTATTGCACATTTTTTAATGACGGGTTAATGAATTGATGATTATTTTTTATGAGTTTTTGCATTATTTTGTAACTTAGGATGTTTCTATGAATGTTTTTAAAGATTATCTCATTTGGTACCTATTTTTAAACGTTGGTGTAAGTGCGTATTTCAGTACACATTGTTTACGATTATTATTATTTGATAAACTAATCACAGCTTATAGAATGCAGCGTGTTGTTTTAATTGTATTACAAAGAAAAAATAAAGTCAAAGAACTTACGCTATCATCTATCATCGAGGATACATACTATCATGTTATTCAATCAAAATCCCATACATGTTAGCTAGATAAGCTTTAAAAGCATACCATCCTTTCTTAGTACACGACGTAAAAGCTCAGCTAACTAAATACTAACGTACACAAGTCTTCATTCTCAGACTATCCGGCATCTCACGGCTCAGTTGAACAATGCCAATGAAAAATGTGAGGATCTCGTACCTAGACGAATGTGAGGGTAAAGGCTGCCGTAATGAATCGGCTGTTTAATTAATTAGTCAAGAAAGGGCCGTGGAGGGAACCTGCGCGTGTGTGCATGCCATGCATATTGATTTATTATGCCTCCAGCCTCTTCGAAGGCGATAAATTATTTAATTCTAAGTTCCGACGCATGTATATTGTGTAGGATTGTGTGCGGGTTTATTAATGACGCGAACGATTTGTGCATGTTTCGCTTGTGAAAATTGTCTCAAATAGATGGATAGAGTTTGCATTTTATGTTTCATGCTATTTATAAATGAAATATGTAATTGAAATCACAAGTAACGATTATTTTTAATTAAAACTAGTTACGTACTCGATAATCTAATAAAACACACATCTCAATGCACACTGAGCGCAAGGTAAACAAAATAACGAAGCAAACGAAAACACATTAAAATTGCAAGTAATAACGCTGCAAGCAGTAATTAGCTACAGTATGAAGACATACTGGCACATCCCGGTATTGTTACGATCCTATTTTTATTCCCGGGTGGGTGGTTCGGTTTACAACTTCACAACGCAGTAGCCGCCTATAATTTAATAATCCCAGTCTATAAACAATGTTTTCTTGGCTATTTTGGATGCAGACCACCCGCACTTTATGTATTAGCTACCGTTGCGCTGTAATGTCCAGCTATTGTTTACTTCACATGTAAACATGTGTTATGACTGTATGGATATCCTTTAAGTATTTCTGTCTCTATTAGTGAAGGGTGCAGTGGCGCTAGGATGCGCTATGTTAAGATTTACGAGGGAAGCTGGTTCAATGATTGATAGTGTAAATTATAATGAAGACAAATATTTGAATATTTTATACCAGCGTGAATACTGGATAGGATTAGTAGGAGCATTCTCAATGCCATTTGTTAAGAACTGAAAACAATTTTACTTGTTGGGATAGTTTTATATGAATAAATTAATATGTAAATTGTGCATTGCATTATTTGTTTAATGGATAGGTTATAATTATTATAATAATAGATAAGGTTGTGTCTTTTTCATCTACAAATTTTATAAATATCCAAAATGTATCCAGTGACGTTGAAAGCACACTTCTTTGACCAATTTCACAATACTTTCCTATCATTTTAAAATTCAATGAAACTATTCTGGTCCCACTAGTCTTCCAAATTACTCATAACGCTTACGATAACGAATCAAGGACATCAAAGCCAAACTACACCGTCCGAAGGATTTAAACAGCAAGCCGTGGCTAACTAGTTGAAATACTTGGCATAATAAATCTAACTAGACCGGACGCCACCCCAGTGTAATCCTTTAATCAGGTCCACGGCTCTGCACCCTATTTTTCCCTCCCATTTGTAACATACCCCCGCACCCGCTCGACCCCTTCGAACGGTGCAAATGACAGTTTCTAATTCCAACTTGCCATGAAAGTGTGTAATTGTTGCGATGTTGATTTATACACATACCTTTGCAGGGTGTGTGTGTCGCGACCGTCTCCACTTGTGTGTGGGTGTGTGTGCGTCGATTGATAGGGCATGGGCATTAAATTACGATTTAATGTTAAAGTACGCGCATGGGATAAGAGTATAGACGATTTAATAGATGTTTTGTATATGTTTTTTATCTTAATATTACCCTACGCTTGTGATTCGGTGATTTTGCTTGTGATTAAAAAGTAAAGTACCTACCTTATTAAATACCTTTACCTACTCAATAACTTATTATCATTGATACCTGTACATGTCAATTATAAGTTATAACAGTGGTTGCACCGTAGCTTTCATTGATAAACTTTTTATATGCTTAAAGTGCTTTTATTGAAAATTTGTTGCGATCAAAATAATTCATTACCTACTTCTGTCTAGAAGTCGTTGACGTTATCTTCCATAAAAAAAATTAAAAAAAAATTAGCTCTCTATATAAATGGTGTCATGATCCTGGTCAATATTGAAATGAAAATATGAACTGCGTCATTTTAGTTTGTAGCTAATAAAACTTAAATCATCAAAAAATCTTATAAAATTCTACTGTAAGAGTTTCTTTAACACCAAACTAATATGTACATAATCGCATAGATATCTAATGAGTAACGTAAATAAAAAGAAATCATCTAAAAATCTGAAAAAAGAGCATCAATAAGTCGTATAAGTACCAACATAATACCTACAACACTTACACCACCGCTCAATTAAATTCAATGAACACGAAATATATAGATCATCAATAAACACGTGCAGTACAAATGCCTACGGTGTCTCGAATCTATTGAGTGATACCGTCAGAGGGCAGACAATATAGGCATGTACCTTGAATAATTTGCCGGATGAACGGCGGCCGACACCTGCCTGTTACCGGCGTGTCTCAGATATTAGGATCGCTTGATGCGTAGTTTTTGGGATTTGAGGAAATAGGGCTTGGAAAATACTGTCTAGGGATATATTGTTAGGAAGTCATTGAGGTTTTTAATTATACTTTTATGACTTATTTATATTTAGACAATTTTAATTAAAATACAACGAACTGTTTCAAGATAGTTTTACGTGATGAGGGCATAATTTTTCAGTTTTAGAAAATCCATCCATATAAATTGTTACGTTTTTCTTTTCACTATTCATACTTTATTGGAAAATCAATGCACATCAGTCAGAATAAGATTTATCAGTCTGGCCAATTCTTAAATCTGTCTAAGGTGACTGTATGTAAAAGATACATCATAACACCAGTTTTTCTCCGTCGGCCCCACTCTGCCTATACGCAATCGTGTGAAAAACTTTCTCCATATAAATGTATATCTAAGTAGGTTGATTTTGAAGTAAATATAACTTTTAACTAACAATCTCCAACCATTTACAAACCATATAACATAATATTATAATAGTTTTAAACTTTTAGCTATTAAAGTGATAACATAAAACACACAAATAGGTAAACTTACACTTAGATTATTCAATCGAATATGAATAGTACTGATTGAAACATTGCTAACATCGCGCCCCACTCCCTCTTATTTGCGAGCTTTCGATAATTCACAGACATGCCAACACCTGTGACAAACCAGACATAAATTAGGGCATCTAGGCATTTAATTGATATGTAGTATTATTGTTTATAAATCGTCTAATCTAACAATTATTAATACCTTATAAGTAATAGACATTAGACAACATACCTATTACGCAAACAAATAAAAAGTTAAACATTTTAAATCGATAGTTTAAAAATATAAATACTTGAGGCCTAATGGTTAGATTAGCAGTAATGCCAAAGTCGATTGTCTCCATGAATAAAAAAGAAATGGCTTATTCATATGCACTAGTGTAATGAATAAAATTCTTGTCACAATGTGCAAGTTAATACGATAAATGCGATCGTCCTAAACTGTAAAACTTTTAGTAATTAAATTTCATGAATAAGTAATTTTACTTCTATATTTAGATGTGGAATTGAACAAAGCGTTCGAAAATATAGGGTATGGAAAGTTATAACCGCAGCTATTTGAGAGCTTTTAATCAATAATGCTTTTAATATCATCGTATAATTATAATTCCGGCCAAAACAACTCAATATTAATAGATGTGCCGCTCCATTTTGTTGGTCCGATGATGCACATCCGAATTGCGTTACAATCCAATCGCACACCCTAATCACAGGCCAGACGTATCAATGACTTTACGCGAAATGTGCATTTTATAGATGCATTCTAAAATATATATAAATAATAGGAATATTTATTTACTTCTGCAAAGTTAATGGGTATATAAAGGGATATTATTTTTTAGGTCTATGCAAAGCTTTTGGTAGGTATATAATTTAAAAATTGATATTTTATTCGATGTTTTTAACCGTTGAAAGAATTTTCAAAAATTACGAACTATCATAACTTGAAGCACTGGCTTTAGATTAAGCTTTTTGTTGATAAAAATACTTCGTGCTTGGCAATTTTTGAATTTGAATTAAGTGTGCAAAAAAGTGACAATGCGGGTACATAGAAAAACGATTTGACGCAACGAGACGTGTCTTTCCGCTTTATAATATCGTACTTTCTTGTTCGTATTTTCTTAACACAATATCAAATACCTGTATCCAGACTTATATAAAAAAGCAAACAGTATCAGCCTAGAGCAGCATAATCGTACTGATATAGTGTTGTCCCTCCTAGGGCAGCAGCAGCAGTTCCACTTCGCGTTCGGCCAGCGACCCTTCCCGTTTCCACCGGACCCGCTTGGAGGATTCCGGATGCCACCTATTACTACGTGTCAGAGTAAGTGAATTATCTTCTTATTCTGTATTGTATTATTCTGACTTCTATTTTAATATTATGTAAACAAGTATAACAATTAAATATGACTTAGAGCACAAGATACATCCACTGATACGACAAAAACAGTTTGGCTGATTCTTATTCTTTTGTAAGATAAATAATCTCTTGCCCGGTTTCAATATTCTGTATACAGCATAACAGTTCAGTATTTACAAACGCGCTGACTACAAATAATAGTTGCAAAGCGTATAAACGCGATACCGCGGCGATATGCTAAACTGCGTCCACTAAAGCGTGGATTCAATCAGCCGTCCAAAAAATCGAATTGAAAGCGAACCCAATCGAACAAGCATGCTTCCAGCCCGCTAAAATCCACGTTTGGCCCAAAACAACTCGTGTGCCGCAAAAAAAGTCACAAATCGGCGCGCGTATCGTATAAAAACCGACTCAGCCGATCGCCGGCCAAAAACGGAACCGTGATACCGAAAAATAAAAGGCCGTACCTAATACTCCGGAAAAAATAAAGTGGACGTATCGTGCGGGCTGCGTGGCGTTCTGTCCACTCTCGATATCTTTATAAGTGCAACTTGCACGCGTATCATTTTCGACCGTATTGTCGGGGGCTTTAACATCACGCTGCATTCTTGCAGGACAATCGTTTGTGTGCTTAGACTGGTTGTTTGATTGGAATGTCTGTTAAATTAAAGAAGAGCTGATA
This sequence comes from Colias nastes, assembly GCA_907164665.1. NCBI lineage: Eukaryota > Metazoa > Arthropoda > Insecta > Lepidoptera > Pieridae > Colias > Colias nastes. The sequence continues at coordinate 36,155 of CAJQZM010041431.1, read as the reverse complement.
TACGCTTTCATTCTTGCGACGGCTGCAGTTTTTAAATTGCATTTTAGCTATGGTATATATTATTGGACTTCTATACAAATACAAAGCGATACCTATAGGATATAAAAATTGTGACTGTTTTATATCTCTGATATACCCAAAGTTTTATACCCAAAATAATCGTTACTAAATCGACAGCATTGGGAAAGGTCAGCTGCTATCTATTATATTTCCAATCCTTGTTAATATACTTTTTTATATATATCTACATACAATATTACGCCCTTTTTACTTAGCCAATTTGGAACCAAATTTTCTGTATCTTCTTTTTCTAATACCAGTGCCATTTACAGACATTCCTTCGCTTCTAACACCTTTTAATCCACAGACATGAGCCAATTCGGGTTAAGTTCAAGCAACTCCCACTGGGGCTACGGCGGCGCGGGCGCGTATCCCGCTTACCTTCCATCTTGCGCTGCGCCAGCCGCGACGCAGTTCAACCCGCCGGCTCTGGGCTTCGCGGGCACTGTGCCGGATCAAACAGCGACACAGGACTTTACTAATAATACTGGTAAGTGTTGTTTTGTTGGGAGTAATAGGAGTTTAGTTGAAGTTGAGAGAAGAATTACAGAGACTCTAGTTTTGATGTTATAGATGACTGAGTAAATACGATAGATATTTCGTATTGGACAATTTTCTAACTTTGTATATATATTATTGTTAGTATCGCACTTGAAGCGTGTCTTTGAAATAACATTGTTAGTAGCTATCTCTTAACCCTTAACACGGCAAGCCCTGAAATAATGTACCCAGATATGACCTGAATTGGTTTTAGTGATAGTTATTGATTAAAAAATACTATAGTAGAGAAAAAAATAAAACAAATTTTCTGTAAGTAGGTTTTTCAGGATGTCCGTTAAAACGGCCTTTGCCAAGAACCCCGTCTTCATTGATGTCTCAAAAAACGGACAACGCTGTCATACAGCTTATAAAATAAGAATGAAAAACAAAAATATTCACTTAATATAACACAATTGAAAACAATTTCAAGTAGCATTTTATTGTTTTATTGTATCACAGTATTTTCACTATCTATTATAACAAAAAAATCTTCAATTTTAACTAAATACCTAACAAATGATAATTGAGCCCTCTCGAGCTCAATCACACTATTTAGTTGTATGGAATGTTAAATAACATTTATTATTTCGTGTCAAGCAACCTTTGGTTTCATTTAATACAGATAATAATGGTTTTTCTAAATGTGATTGTGATATTTGGCCGATGATTAGGACATTTAGACGAAATGCATGTGGAGGTCGAGGAACTCCCGGTTCTATTGTAGACCCAACAGATTTAAGTGATCTTAGATTATATTCGTCATTTTGAACTTAATTAAAAATAATTCTACATATAATTAAAGACTCTAAAGCAAGAAAATCCCATAAAAGTGATATTTTATTAAAGTACGAATCATGGCAACGTCCGTTTCTTGGGACATGCCAAATGGTTCTTAGTTACCTGTATCTACGGCACTGTCCCAAAAAACGGACCAGCTTTATTTCGAATATTTTGTCATAGAATTTTTTGAATATTTCATAATCTTTAGAGCAAAAACAACATTTTATCTCACCTGAAAGTTAAATCAATAGAAATCAAACAGAAACTATTTCATTAAAGCTATTATTGACCAGAAACACAAACCATCACTAATTCCGGGAATCCCTAAATTCAACAGTCACCTAGCACACGAATCAAATGTTCTCTATAATTGGCATGTAGGAGAAAAATAAAGGATTGTTATCGTACTTTCTCCAACGTAGTCAATTGTCTAGATTTTTTGGAACGTTCAATATTTACACGGCAATAAGTACATGTACTAAAAAAGTGACAGAAAAGCTTTAAGGGTTAAGTAGCCTCTGAAAGCATATGCAGTGATCATAATAGGAGTAATATTTTGAGTTGAAATGGACATAATAAATACAGTCATCCGTAATATTAGAGATGAAAAATTAATATTTGTGTTGATAGGTACTTAAGTAGGTACATAATTTTAATAAAATACGATCGTAATTAATTTTTGTTGAACCTGTTCATGAAAAACGTTACCTTGTGATCTTAGTAAAGGAAAAGATAGTTATTTCGTTCTCCTCTACAACATCTATATAAGAAAACACAAATGTTTAAAAACAGGAACGGTTACCGCACCTTACGACCAGAAATATGGCTTAAAATATTTATTACAACGGAAGTAACGATCGATAGGAGGCCATAATTCATAAACCAGTATGGTGAAATTAAATATACCAACACAGTTTATGGCTGACATCCTCCTTGGGTGATTACAGACTATAAAATGTATGGTGGTCATGGCCACCGTTGACCGGAGATATAGTAGACGATCAAGAAATCAGGTTTAACACATTGTTACACATAAGCTAATTTCCATGAATTTTCGATTAAATAAAATTAGCTTTCGGGTTGAATCGATGTTAATAATTTCCAAAACTAAAATTGGTGTAAAAATAATTATAGTCAATAGTTTTAAGATTTTTAAATATGAGTCATGTGGTTTTACTTTTGTCTTAGGTACCCACATAATTTCTCTGATTGAGTCAACGATTGTACATTACTTTGTCATGTAACAAAAAATTCTAAGTAATTCCGTTTCCCGTAAAACATTAATATTGTCACCATACACTTATATTTCTACTAGTCATAAATTACAAGTATTACAATATTATCGAGATAAAATAATCTCTCGCTTTCAACAGCTATGGACGGTGGCCCTTACAGTCCATCCAACATTATACGAGCTCTCATTATAATTTACAGCATCCCCGACGTGTCCAATACACCCGATTAATTTATTGCCCTACTGTGTTACACGAAAAATGTATTACAAAACAATGACATGACATTTTGTACATATTTCCCTACAAATCAGTTATATACCACATTTTAAAAATATGAATTGTCATTATTTAACATAATTCTTATTGAAATGTTTCTTTATACAGTTCTTCCGGATACAACAGGCGTGGACCTCGACCAGCAGCTATCAGGCCTTGTTAACTCGTCCCCTTCACACCACGGAAGTCTCCTACCACGATACAACAACAACACAGATTACAGCCTCTCAACCGGCCCTCGCTCTTTAAGCGACAACAGTTCCCAACCCGAATCACCCATACAGGACGACTTACTAACTTCCAACACAAACATCGGGCATAACACGAATAGCACCAACTTTTCCCTAATGGGCTCTCAAAACTCCACCTACGGAAGCACTAACTGCAACAATTCCCTATACCCGGTGCTCCCCGCGAGTCTTCTCTATAGTCAATTGTATACAGCCGCGAACCAAACGCACAACTTTCACCCGTTACACTCGAACACAATACACTCGACGCAGAACCATCACAATGAGTTACAGACTATGATGGATCAAATATCGTCGACGACGAATAATCATAGACAACATAATAGCCACGGACAAGGAGATTTATTACTGGGAGGGGGGAATTCTTGTGCTGCGGCCGCCGCTAGAGGTGAAGATGGCAGAGTTAACAATATAGGCCAACGGGGGAATCCCCAACCAGATAGCAACACTGTTTGGCGACCTTATTAAAGTTAAGTAAATAAAGTGTACTTTAAATGTCGTTACTATAATGTTTAGAGAAACTCAGCGAACGGTACTGAAGTGTGTAAGGTATTTTCAACGAAACGTATTTATTATATTCCAAAGGTTAATAATCGCTCCCGTCCTATATTATACGATTTAATTCGCACTGAACGGAATTTTTCCAAATCAAAAATGTTATTGTATTTATGTTATAGTTTGTTTTTGTATAAATTGTAATTTTAAATTCGATTTCCACGAACGAATCATTCGGCTAGAAAATACCGCGACACCGATTTAAAATATTGTAAATAAAAATTGTGAATAAATTGTTGTAAATGCGACTTGTAAAGTGCAATAGTTGTGCAATTAAAGTTGAGTAGGTGTATACAATTCAATTAGGTGTAAGGTAAAATTTGTTGATTATGTGAAAATCTGTCCATTGTAGATATTCATAGATACCTCATGATTATAAACTGATATAACTTTATTTGACTAGATATTTTCTTATTATTTTAAAACTTATTTTGTTTGTGTTTCAATAAATAGATGTTATATTATCCTCGTAATTATTATTATTTATAATTAATATACCTAAACACGGTTTCATTTAATTAAGTGTTCATTGTGAATGTCTGATACGAAATAAATTTATATAAAATATAAAAATGTTAATAAGCAGCTTTTGACAAAGGTTAATTTCAATACAATTTCATAAGTTTGATTTTTTAAAGGATTGGATTTTTTTATATTTTGTTGTACTTATCCTTCTATTGCAAATGTTTACTATAACGAATTCATTGTAATAAAATTGTGATAACTACAATGCTCTCCTAATGTCTACGTCCTAATTTTTCACGTTCCGTAGATTTTGCAAATATTTCAAAAAGTGGTTGTGAAACCTGTATAATATAAGTGAACATTTTGAAGGTTTTTTTGTGTTTATCTAAAAAATGTGTCGATTTTGTGCAATACCATATTATAATTATATAGATTTATTGTCGGTTCCTGGTTCTTTATCTTGCGTAGCAAATAATTTTAGACTTGCTTCTTGTTACTTTTGATGACAGGTAGCGAAATTGATTTTTATTAATAAATCTCGAATAACATTATTGCTTTTTATTTATACCACCATTAACCTATACTTTTGCAATTACAGATACGAACAATAATATAATTTAACTACATATCCTACAAACACTAATTTGTTTATAAAGATATTGAAATATTACAATTAAATAGAGATCATAAGTGCTCATGTTGAAGTCTATCATTTTTTTAAGTCAAAAAGTTTTAGAAATTAAAAATTTTGCCCACATAAACCCATCTACAAGGAAAATAATATATAACTTATACATTGACTTAGTTTCAAGATCCAAACTGAAATTGAAAAATCAAAAAATTAAAACATAGATTATTGTTAACTTCTACCCAAAATATACAAACAGCTGAATCAAAACAACACATCTAACACACGGCGATCGAAAACATTCCCAAACCGCACGCACGCTATCAACATCGAGATTACTCCTTCAAAATATCCTGTTAATTATGAATATTGATATGCATTGTGCCTCTATAAATGGCCGCGCCCATATACCACAGCTCCAATACATATCAACTAATGAGCTCATTACTGCATCGCGGGCATCAGGCGTAACATTTGCATATCACCTGTCCTATACAATATAATATATATAATATCGGGTCGGGGTTGAATTGATATTTTGTCGGGCAAACGAAATCCTGAAATAAATATCCCACCCTCATTAATTTGCGCCAATGCGATACGACGGATAGACGCCTACTGGCTGCACACTTTGCGCTAATTTGGGACTGATACGTCATTAACGTTTTGATGACATAATGAATGCATTTTTAAATAACTACATAATGCCACTGTGTTTAAATTTTTCATTCGTTTACTAGAATTTCCTTTGGTCAAGTACCTTACTGAACAAAAATTATAATAAAGCTTTGAAGGAGAAAGCTTTTTTGTGTCTTCAAAGTAGGTATTTGCGAAACTTTTAGCGTATCCAGCTCCTGCGGTGATTATTTAATACAAGAGGTAATATCAGAAATCCGTTTTATGTTCTGCTATGTATCAAAGATGAATTAATATAATCCGCAATGAACTGTTTGAGTTTATAAGTTTATTCTCTGAGAAATATTAAATTAGACAAAGTTTAATTGAGAAATAATCGTTATAATAATATTACTTAATCCCTGGTTAATTTCTTACAAATTATACTTCACACACAAAGTCCTTAAAATCCAACTCCAAAGCTCTCAAATAGCTTTGAAGCGGTCCTTCAACCATTTTCATAAGTATATTACGTATTCGTCACCACAAAAAAGAGTCCCAAAAGATCTGGTCACACGAGTGTGTCACCTGAGCAATACAAACGATAATATATGCGATCCCAACACCAACGGTACAGCCTGGAAAAATCGATTGCAGACCGATTTGGGCGACGGTAATGAGATTTAAAATTGCGAATTAAATAATAAGTAGCTGCAGTGCTGAATATTTGGGAACGTTCTAGAATGTTGATGCAGGACAAGAGTAAGGTAGGTTGAAACCATGATTTTGCATGTATTACGCACAACTTTGATTGCAGTTTTATAAATCTGATATCATAAAATGCAGTTATTTCAAGGAGTAACAATATTATCTAGTTTCACGAACATAATAAACGCAAAGATTTGTTAAAATTAGATACAGCAATAGTTAATAGTGTGGATGAGCACATAGGTACAATCAATCAGCAAATCACATTTATCAAACTTCAGCTTAAAGATTATATTGATTAGGTTTTGTGAGTGATGGCATGTCTAACAACTAAAATGGTATTCCCAAACAAGACAAGGTACCTATCACGTACCACATTACTAACACTGACCAACACGAGACAGATGGAACGAAACCAAACAAAAAAGCACCACACAACTCCAGTTTTTGTTAAACAAAATAATGCTAACCAATTTTAAATTGATATCCATTTTATCAGTGGACTGTTTGCAATTAATTACAACAATCAATAATTTCACGCTTCGTTGAGCGAAAACAACACAAACTGTATGGAGCAGATAACGGCATATACTTGCGTCATGTTATGTAGGTACTATATAGCATCTCATTAGTGTTTCCATTATGTAAATAAATATGTTCATATACGTATGTTTCAATTACGAAGTATTGCTATTGGTGAAATGAAAAGAGTGATGGTTCGATTATGTATGTATGACCAACTATTTTAGATTTATTCAAGTACAGAAAACAAAACTTTTACACCTTTTCCAATACAATTTCGTTATGTGAAACTTCATGGGGTTTAAAGATCAAACAACAAAGCGTTTTGCATATAACACTGGGCAAAGATATTGTGATAATCTCTATATAGGTATATGAAAATGAATCCATATTTCCCTTGGTCACGGCATCACGCGTGAACGGGTATTTCACACACGTACACGATTTCGATAATTATTTTTTTATAATATTCCTTGAAGTACGAGGATGGTTCTGGAGAGAAAACATAAACATATACACCCGGTTCTACGCTCACACGCTAACCACGGTATTAAGGAGCATAATTTTCCTAATATTTCCATATTATGCCACTTAAATATTATATTAAAGTTTTCCCTCAAACGAAGGTAATTGAAATATTATTGTAAGGTTTCACCATAATTGACCAAAGAGCTGTTATAATATAATATTCGTGGTCGGTTGTCGTTTTGTATTTCTAACCACTACTATTTGTGGTTTTAGCAGATACCTAATCATTTAGATATAGAGTCATTCGTAGTATGATTTTATCGACATTTTGATTTTTGACATATTTAATACCGTTTATGAAAAACATAAAATAAATGTGATATAGATTGAAATACATAAATAAAAAGTATCAGTCTCACCTCTAACTGATAATGTCCCTGATAAACTATTTAACATCAATTTTAATACATTGTCCGACTTACACGAAATCATTATATTATTTATTTGATAGCAATTAAAATTGTTTAACTAGGTACTTAAATGTTGAAAATAAAGGAGAATGGGCAAATTGGGCCTGAAACTTGGGCTAAGACCAATACACACGAAATATTGTTTTTGTGATAGATCATTACACATACCTTGCGAAAAAAATAAAATAAAAAAATAAATCAACCGGGTTCTTGTACAGTCAAGGCAAAAAGTTTTATTTATTTGGCTATTATTTTGCGCACAATAACGGTGTTTTTAATTCGAGTGAAGTAAATATAAATCTAAATGTCACTGGAGTGACTGAGTTTAACCACAAAAAACGTCTGACTACGTTGAATTATAATAAACACGGTATAGGTACCTGTTACAAAACATAATATTAGTGTATTTCGGTTATTAGAAGGCTTAAGATTAGTACGTATTTGTAAGTGAAAGTGAATTGGAGTAACATAAAGATATTGTCATTGTCTTATAACAGTTATTTATTGCAAAAAATATTATACACAAAGAAATAAAACTTGATGTGACTGTACAAAAACCCGGTTGATTATTTTTTTATATATATTTTTCCCGTTATGTATGTGTTATGATCTATTATAAAAACAATATCTCATGTGTATTGGTCCAACTCAAGGGTTCAGGCCCAACTTCCATAGTAAAATGCCCATTCTCCTTTAATCAGTATGATCGTTTAAAATTAGGTTTATGTATCGGCCTTTATAAACTCAATAGTCCTGCAGGATCATTAGAGAAATTAATTACATATATTCATTGTTACTAAGTACCAATAAGATTTTTATAAGATATGTAGACATGCAACCTACCTCAGAACACTATTCAAAGCTTGAACTTATTATCAACAATATTTAAAATCAACAGGGTTTCAGAGAAACGAAGCACAAATGACACGAGATTATCATAGTCATTTTCATAATGCAGCGAGCGTGCATTCAGATCATTTATAATACATGCGTGCACCGGCCGTGCGGACACTACCTATTAATTACATAATATATCGTTTAATTATTGATTTTTAGTAAACACCAACGTTTTGGCGACGATGGCCCGTATTTATGTTACATCTGTATGCTGTCCAAGTTACGTTAATGTTTAATGGGAGCCTTCTTGTTTATGGATAAGTACGGTTTGTTAGGAAATTATTGCTGCTTTAGTTAAGGATACACAAAAGTATTACAATAGATACCTACTTACCTTTGGCTCATACATACAAGTAAAAATCTTTGCGCCAGCTTGGTACCTACTTTATAACTCTGACAAGCTGCGTTCCGCGGTTTCACCCGCGTGGCTCCGCTCCTGTTGGTCTTAGCGTGATGATATATTATTATAGCCTATAGCCTGAATGGGCTATCTAACACCGAATGAATTTTTCAAATCGGACCAGCCCCTTTAGCCAAACGTCAAAACGCAATGGAATAGAATCCGCTAGCGATACTAATTGTCATAAGCGTACGATATTTCGCTAAGGATTTGTTCACCCTACCAACGACGAAGACGACCACAAACAAAATTTTCATCCAGTCGCAATTTAACAAAATTGTGAAAAACACACTTAAAAATAAAATATTAAAATTTCCTGTCGTTCTGGTGATTGGAATTTTTTTTTTGAGAATAATAAATGAAAACATAGATTTTTCGTAGAAACGGTGGCTCCTAGAAAAAAATGTATTGGAAGTTTTTTATAGATAATTTTATGATCTACAATTTTGGTCTCAGGTAATTATACGATTAACTTACCGTCTCGGCGAAAATCGCAAAAAACCTATTTTTTTATTAATTCACCTCGAATTTTTTTTCTTTTCGAGTACCAGTATGTCGGGAAATTTTAATATGTATTTTATTTTGAACAAATTTTGTCTGGATGGGAATTTTGGTCGTTGTCGTCGTCGTCGTTGGTAGTGTGACCGAACCATTACTAAAATGTCATGAGCATATGTCAATAATAATTAGCGATAGCAGTTTCTATTCCTTAGCGTTTATTCTATTCTCTGCCATTAGTCTCGGCCTGCAGTACCTAGTTCCTGAGATTAGTGCGCTCAAACAAACAAACAAACTCTTCAGCTTTATAATATTAGTACCTATAGATGACTCCGATAAATGTAAGCATCCAGGATCTAACATCCTAATAAAGCGTAACATTGTTACAATGATTGAATTTTTTTCACCACAAATCCAAGCCTATGGCCTAACTCAAGAACCAAACGAATTTCCACTCGCCGTATGAAAATCATCGTCAAACTATTCACAACTAGACAACCGTCGAACTTCAATCGCGGGGGCCCCGTAATTTAAAACCGCACGCCTCCCTCGAAATTAAGTGCGAGTCGGTCGGTACGTGACACCGGCAAATGCGGCATGCCTACCCGTGTGTACCCGCCTTAATTGTGAAGCTTCATTTGTACCTTGTCGCCGTGGCCTGTGACTGTACACACTGCCAATAAACTAAGCAATTTATAAACTACGTCGCTTAATGAATTCGAAGCAATTTGTTTGGAAGACTGTGAATGGCTGGGCATACTGTCTTGGTATATAGCCTTGGTGTGGAGGGAAAGAGTTACACATTAGACGTAAGTCATTTAGTGTATCAATGAAAAATCGTTTCACTCATTACCTACATGCTAACATATTGTATTTCTATAGGAGTGATAAACAGATGTAAAGCATGTGGGATATAGGCAGTATATGTAGAGTTATAGAGATAACAAATGTTTCTCTCATTCGACTATCACTACAATTTGAAGAAATTGTTACTTGTCATCTATACTTCTATACTAATATTATAAAGAGGAAAGGTTTGTAATTATGTATGTATGTATGTATGTATGGTTTTCACGCATAAACTACTGGACCGATTTTGATGAAATTTGGCACAGACAATCTTTAGACCCTGAGAAAGAACATAGGCTACCTTTTATTGCGAAATATGTACCACGAGCGAAGCCGGGGCGGACCGCTAGTCTTTTATAAAATATAAACATATACGTTTGGTGATAGATTTTTCATTTTAATTTCTATTTCAATTAAAATTAGTCCCACGAAGCCGCACCCTAGAACCGACATTAAACAAATCATACGTGATTCAGGAAATATTACTACAGCTACATTTTTAAGATTCTTCTAGTAAAAGTATAGTTCAAACTAGTGTAAATCAAAACTATCGAGTTTTGATTTTACCCACTAAATACATTCAATCATACTTAAACATAACTTATTTATTAATTTATTTATAATTTCCTACATACAGATAAAGCGCGAAGTCAATCGTCTTACATAGAACACTCAAACGGATTCCTAATTGGCGATGTAGAGACGAATGCCATTATTGTCTTGACAATCCTTCCATAGTATATTCGTAATTACAGAACCTTTCATACAACCCTCGTCTGCTTGTACTTTTGTTTACGTGAACGCCAATTATTGTAATAAGTCCCTCGCATCGTTTGTTCCGTTACTTCGAATTTAATGAAGATAATGAATGTTATTAGGCTAAGGCTTATTAAGTGAGAATTTAAATTTACGTTAGCACGTATGGGTAGGTTATTATATCGTAATAAAGTATGAGGCAACTTACCTATTGTTTATTTGTGAAACAATTTGTATTTTAGAAAATAAAGAATTTCAGCAACTTTTACCGTTTAGTTTATACATCGGACACTTTAGATAAAAACTATTCACATAAATTGTATCTAAAAAAAAGACGTGTGGCACTCGGGGACTGCCGCGGTAAAGCTATTGCATGCTATGCCTTCAAGCCACACCTCCGTGCCCGTCGGAGTGGGGAACGTGAGGTTTTTTCGTTACGGAATTTCTGGATTCGGTTCCCGCGCTCAAGGCCCGCGATAGAAGCTATGCAATAGCTTAAAATATAATTTAGGTATGTGAATACTTTATATAGGTATCTGAAGAATTCACATAAATTCTATTTTTTAGATGACAAGTTACATCTACTTACAGCTATTAAATCTGCATACCAATTCATAATAGACGTTTTTTTTTATTATGTAGAGCATCAAACATATTTCCCATTGAAATTTTGACGAAGAAAATTCTGCAAGCGTAGTAATTACGTAACATTTGCAACATCTAGTACTAGCATCTAAATCTTCAGTTTAGAATTCTTATCCGTCACAATACCACCTATCGAACCCTACCAATCAATCCCTATGAATCTTGTTCCACAAAAATCACGCGCAAAACAATAAAAACGTAAAATTGCTTATATTAACGCTTAACACAAAGGGCTGCTGATTAGTCTTGTTTAATTAAACAGGTCTTCCAGCGGTGAGCGCATAGTGCACTGTGAATGGAAATATTTTAATTACCAACGGCCCCTCGGCGTAAATTTCCCACGGCTGCGATAAAGAATAAACATCAGCATTGTCTTAAACCCTCGCTAAGAATTATTTCCTTGCAGGGCTGGCTCTAGCTGTGGTATAAACTAAGGAAATTTTACTTACCTAGATTTAGTAGGTAGATCATGTAGGTACCTACTAAAGATTTTATAACATGCTTTTCATAAATAAATACCTATGAAATATAAACAATTAAATAAAAATCTTTATTTGAATTCATACATTATAATATGAATATGAATTATAACTTTAAACAAAAAATTGAGGTAAAATTAAAAGCCTTTTAAAATCCAAGTTAACGAAACAAATAACAAACCAAAACTCGACTCTATCTCAAAATATTACAATAAAATAGTTACATAGTTAGCTACAGTGTCTTTACTTATGTGTCTCGTGGCTCGAATAAAATACACATATTTATTTCCAAAAAATCGCAGAGAATGTAAATATCTGCTGACTCTACCTACTGATATTTCTAGTAGACTATATCTAATTAGCTAGCATAGCATAGCACTAGCATAGGACTAGCATTTAGCATAGCACTTTTTTATCTGTAGGTCTCAAAGTAGTTCCTCAATTCGTAATATATTTTTTATCTGTACCAACCCTGGTCCCAACGTCTTAAGTCGGCGCGGTCCCATGGCTACCATTACGCGGTCACCGCCTCATTACCGCCCTCCTTGATTTCAACCCTTACAGTTTATACATGCCTGGTACAATACATGCGGAATAAAACGGAATTACTTATGTATGAAAAATAAAATTAACAAATCTAGTTTGAATTTTTTTAACTAGGTACCTATTAGTGTTTTGTACCTAACTAAATTAAAGGTAACTCTTTCCTAAATTTCATTAAAATATTCAAAATGGTAAAAACAATATAAGGTTCTTCAACGAATTCGATCTATAAAAGATAACAGATTATAAGATATAAGATAGCCATCCAGGTTAGGTTAGATTTAATTATCATGATAGCATTATTGATGACCTTATTCCATGCGAGGAAACCTTGAAAAACTGAACGTTATTCACTCACTCTCATAGAGATTGCCATTTGCCATAGAGATATTTCAACTACAACATTTAAAAATGTACTGGAAAATGAGGATTATGACGTGTTTATTCATATCGATCTTATCAACCAAATAATAAAAGGAAATAACAATACCTACATATTTAAATTTATCTATAATAATTTAAAAGCACATTCTTCAGTCCATACCTCACTACTAATACATATCAAGGTTCGTATAATAAACTCAAACTCAAACTCAAACATTTATTTATTCAATTAGACTTCTTATAGAAGCACTTTTGAAACGTCATTACATATTTTAAAATTTACCACCGATTCGGAAAGCAGTATCTACGGAGAAGAACCGGCAAGAAACTCCATAGTTGCTCTTTTAAATCATGTCAGTTTTACAATTTTACAAAATACATATTATGTAACATCATACATATATTATAATAACATGCCAAAGAACTGTCCTGTGGTTTTTACGCGACAACCCTCCATGGGTTTTTATCGTCCATATATTCCTGAATACTGTAGTACGCTCTCTGAACTAGTACATTTTTTATATAAGTTTTAAATTTAGAACTACTAAACTCTTTAATATTACGAGGAATTCTATTGTAAAAGCGTATACCTTGACCCATAAATGAATTTTTAACTTTAGCTAATCGGAAAAATGGCATTTCAATTCTATTCCTGTTCCTTGTGCCATAACAGTGTCTATCTCCTACTCTTGTGTGTAAGTCGGCGTTTTTGTGTACATGCAAAATATTATTAAATATATACTGTGATGGTACAGTAAGGATACCAGTATTCTTAAAGAGATCTCTTAGTGAGTCCCGAGCACGTAAATTATATATAGAACGAATGGCTCTTTTCTGTAAGATAAATATAGTTTCTATATCTGCTGCCCTGCCCCATAGTAGAATTCCATAGGACATAATACTATGAAAGTAGCTGAAATAAACCAATCTAGCTGTATCTTCATCGGTGAGATGCCTTACCTTTCGGACTGCATATGCTGCTGAACTGAGCTTACCTGCAGCGGTGTTGACATGGGCTCCCCACTGTAGTTTCTCGTCCAATGTTAACCCAAGAAATACAGTCGATTCTGTAGGGTGTAATACCTCCCCGTTCAAGGTAATATTTCTGCTTAACTTTTTAACGTTTGGTAGTAAAAATTCAACACAAGTTGTTTTTTTGGCATTTAATAATAAATTATTAGCAGTAAACCAGTCGGATATGTGTAAAAGAGCACTGTTCACTTCGTCAACATTTGGGTCATGCCTATCCACATTAAAAATTAATGAGGTATCATCTGCAAACAGAACTATTTCACACCTATCCTGCAAATAATAGGGAAGATCATAAACTTTAATCTTTTAAAAGCAACCTCATCTCATTTTACACTTAGATTGCGTCTCTACGTTAAAGCAAATATCTACTTTCAAAACCACAAAACTAAGCAGCGCCATCTCTTAGAGCTTTCTAACAACTGAGCGCACTAGCGCCACTCTCACTCACACTAGCAAATAAAATACGAAAACATTTACGATACTTTCAGCTGGCGAAAAGTTCCTTAAAACTTACAACGCATATTTTCGAATCTAATCCACAATACAGCCAAAGGATTGTGCACCCTACTGCTATAACTTTAGAATGTAGAGCGTTAAGAGTATGAATTCGTTTAAGTCTTGTTTCATTTGTAGACGGAGGGTGTTAGAAATAAATCGGGGGAGGAAGAAGGTCGTAAGTACAGTCCCGTTCTTTGGCATTTACACTCATTTCGAACTCGGGGCTCTTTGAGAATAATAAGAAAAACAAAAGAGCGTAAGATATTTGAATTCTAAACGAAAAGCATACTTTTCTTGCTAGATATAAGGTTGAAAATTCTATACTCTATTTTTAAAATTGCAATGTGTGCGTACGACGGGCAGTAAGGAAACTTTCTTAGGCGTTTCTTAAGAAGGCGAAGAAAGCGAAAAGGAGCACACTTGAGGGAGTTTTGTTAAAAATAATCATGAAATGGTTCTGCATTAGTCCGTGAGAGGGCGTATTTTTAAGTTAAAATGTTTAAAAATATAGCGCTACATACTTATAGGACGTACCTATTATCTATGATGTATGTTAATTTTTTGTATGTGATGTTTGTTTTAGTGTAATGACATTTCATTGAATGTTACTCCTAACATTATGTTTCAATATTTCAGTGTTTCATCACATAAAATTTCCATTCGAACATAAGTGTAGGGTAACAGTCACATAATAAATGATCTAATTTGCAAATAAAACGCCTCTATAGGCGTACGAATAGAACGATTTCGGTAGAATCAACCGCAGCCACTGGTGTAATTTCATTTTACACACCAAACAAACCGATGACAAATCCTTCCAATAGCGTTCAAACAACCCATTATTATCTTAACGAATAGCATATCGCGGTTAACCACAAAATTACCGACTAACCAATCGGAGGGCCCGTTACGTATATTTTCCGCTATCTATTTTTCCATGGGGTGAAAATCTTAGAAACCACACAACTAACCGCAAAGGTCAGGTGATCGACCAATCGGCGGTCGTAAATATAACCACAAGCCACGCCCTAAAACCGCAAACCAACCACAACACGAGACGTTCATTTCTCCGTATCGATTTAAGTCGCTGCGACGTTCTTTTTTTTGGATACGATTTGTGGTTGGCTACATAGAGCTTATATACTCGTGCGTGATGAAAATTCAATGTAATTAAAATTAGAAAGCATTCAAATCAGCCAGCTATCTCATAGATTTCGGTGTGACCATTCTTAATTTAAAAATGTACATGCTCCGCAAAGAAGATAATGCCCCAGGGCTAAACTAGTCATCGTCCTTCAGAAAGATGAAATATTGATTCACCGCGTCGTTGAGAAGCGTTTACGCACACATGCACGCGCCACGTACAGACGCACGGACACAGCCGCAACCACATTATATTCATAATGAATACAGCTATCCCACTCGTCGGTCGTCTTTGACTTTGTATAAATATATTTCGTCTCTCTCTAGCGGCACTTGAGCGGACGGTTCCCCCTCGAGGGAGAGGGACGGGCGAGGGTTAGGAGTTTGTCTTCGAGAGGTCGCCAATTTCTATTTCATTAAGTGGCGCGATTCTAACCGCAGCGGATCGATGGAACTTGGCCACCTGCAAAAACTTCCTGCACTACTCATGGAATGACCGGAATTCAGATCCACCTCCCTGCAAACATCTGCTATACTTATATATAATATTTTATCTGCATCCTAGCATAACCACACAATACACATGAATACTGTTAATACCATCGATTAAAGCTGAGCTCAATAATTCAGTTTTATTCCAAACTCGATAGCAGCTCTACATTTTTCAACGTATCTGCATATAAAAGATACCTTGAAAAAATATGTAGAGCTTATAATAACAAGACTAGTAGGTACCTATTAGGTACACTAGTAACCGGAATTGGCCAGGTGCGAGTGCTCTTACACTGATCACTTTTTCTTTAGGCAAATGGTTATCTTTCATTGCCAGACCCAAACAATTTTTTTTAATTTTCGACGAGGATGGAACCCGGGACTACTCATCTACTTATACGAGACCGTTTATATAGTTATGTATTTAGAAATCCTATTTACTATATTATGTTAAGGTAGTATGCATTATATTTCAAATGGTAAAATGATTAAAAATTAAAACACATGCAATTACGAAACCAAACTTAATTTGGCACATGGATTGTTGACTCATTCCCTAGAGAAGACAGTACCTACCTAGTAGCTTTCTACTTACATACATTTATTCCTGTAATCGATATTTCTAAAGAACGAGGTCAACCATCTGCTGCTTCTATATCGAGCATTTCCACCCAGAATATTTAGATGTAGGAAATATGACCACAAAGAAAAATAGTGAAGATCCATCTTTTTACCAAGAATTTCTCTCGCTCTCTTTACAAAATTATAAGGTTTTTAGTCACTTCTAGCATAAAATAATAGGTATTGGTACTCTATGTAAGTTAAAAAGAGACATGTATCTGGAAAAAACATAAAACCTCGTTAACCAATTTATCAATCGTTCATATTTTTAGATTCAAATAAAAATTAGGTACCTGAATTTCAACAATGCTCATCCCATAATACATTTATCCGTAGTCTTTGATTTATACATTTTCCGAACCCATCTTTGAAATTCGTATTCTTATTGTGATTTGAGCTCGCATTAAAGATTCATCTGAGGACGCGTCACTGGGAACCAACCGTAACTTTTAGAAAATGGCTTTGTTGCCGCAACAAAATCGTGCGGAACGGAGCGTTGCTACTACGTCATCGCGGCGTCACGTCGCCGCGCCGTGCGATTGGCCGCGGATGACCTTACCATTGTCCTCTGCTACCACTTCGACTTGCCACGCAGCCGCCGAGCAGTGAACTCCTTCGCTAAAATTCATTGTACCAAACGCACTCTGTAATTTTGATTATTAAACTATACGCGCAAGTTTATTTCGTCTTCTTTTCGCCACCCAAAGTCCATCGACCAGTTCGTACACAACAGGCTTACATATGGATAGGTATATCTACAAGCAAAATTATACATTATATACATGGTTCGTAAATATCTAATTTGTGTGCTCTACAATTTAATCATTATGGCCATCGTGTTTACATTTAAAAGTAGTTATAAGAAGATCTTTTTCAAATTGCTTTATGTTTATGATAGAATTTAGTATATTTTTACACTACCTAGTTAAAATCAAATATAACAACGAAACCCAAATTTGTTCCATTTTTCAACGGACAGTGACCTAAAAGGACGCCACAACAAATTTCTCTATCCCTCCATTTATGCTTAATAGTCTTAAGAACACTTATCCTATATTTTATAAAACTGTATTTCTTGTGTGTCCTATCTTTAAATCTATACATTCATCATCACAATGTATACATGAAATGGTACAACACCACATAATACCTACTCAATAGTCAAGGCTCTACCGTCCTCTCAAAGCACTACAGCATTGAACACACCTATCCTTGTATCTCGAAATAACATTTTCCTTACATTACTCGTACATTAAGTACAAGCGTCCCTCCTGAATAATGTACCGGCCTTCGGGAATACTTCAAACATATGTAAATCGTATTCTCCTGACCAAATGTACAGATTGTTCTTGTAACGTGCTGTACATTTGGTCTATTTACGAGACGTGTTCCATTGAGATCTGTTTATAGTGGGCTTACTGGAAAAGTACCTATGTATTCTATTTATACTTCCCTAAAGAGTATCTATGTAGGTGTTGTACCTATTTATTCTTCTCTAAAGATACGTGTATTGATTCAGCAGAAGGTGAAAACCTACGCACATACTGAAGTATACATGCAAAAACGTAGGTAGTTATTCCAAGTCTACGTATATATATTAACAATATGCATATTTTTATACTTTCCACTTTCATAAGATGCAAGAAGACAATAATATTTAACAAGGTAGGTATTAACAATTCTTAGAAGTGTTTATAAGTCGTATGTTTTATACAGATTCAACAACTGAGCTTTCGTCTCTACATTTTTTCAACCAGGAAATTAACACACTCGATTTATGAATTTCTTCACTGTGATAACATCACATTTAGCTTTACAATTACAATTTCTAAATAATATATATGTATTCTTAAAATACACAAGTAAATAATCATACCTAACAATACTTTATAATTTGTGGCTTTACCTATTTTACTATATCAGTTTTAACAAGAGCACAGAAATATAAAACAAAGTTTAATTCTTATAATTAAAGGCAAGTGTTATGAAAGCGGCAACAAGCCACTGTAAATTCCACGATATCCCGCTAAACGGGCAAACCCTTATATTAATTAGCGAGAAAATTTTGGGGGATATTATTTACGTAATAAAGCCTTATTTAGTGCCCTCTAAATGAAATATGAGCAATTGAGGAGAGTAAGTACTTAGCATGGGTATTTATAATATCTTGCTGAGGGGGATCTTATACTCCTTTTCTTCGAGATGGTAACGATAGTTTAATTGTTATCCACAAAATATTTTGAGAAATCTATCGCTCTAAATTAATAATAATAGATTTTGATTTGATATCTCTACCATTCTAACATTATTATGTAGATACACAGTCATAGTTTAATCCTAGTTTAATCAAACTATAATTTTGAGGTTTACAGTTTACACTATAATTTTCTTCTTATTGAAGTGAAACTTCTTGAGGCGCGTTGAGAGTTAAATGTCATGGCAATACCGTCACGTCATGGAGTAAGACGACGATTTTGATATCTTTGAATCTTGCAAAAGAAGTTCAACTTGACACGTACGTCGTGGGCTCGGCTCACACGCTCATTTTTTTTATAGAATACCTACACACCTTCCAAAAAAACGAACAGCCAAACTTAATAACCGACAGCAAAAGTCAATAAGGTAAAAATCGCGTCCGCAATTTCGTCGACAAAATTTCCAATCAGTTCGATTTAATTTTATTTTACGGCAGACACAAAAAGTCGACACACGCATTATTTAAATACAATGGTTGTTCGTTAGGTCGGCGGCAGGCCTCAGGACTTCGATGCAAGATTTAATTAAATTGCTACCCCACCCTATCTAGCGACGCCCGTCGTCGGCAATTTCCTAGCTAGCTGATTTATTATCGAGCCTCGACTGAGCAATGAGCATGCTAAAGGATTGTGGCCAGCTCTTCTTGGAGAATTTTTGATTTTTTGCTTTGTATTTTGTGGATTCATTAGAATAACTACCGTTTAACCTATGTATCCTAAGTATGTTAAGTCGTTTACTTCGAATGCACGTGTTACCTAAGTTCTTCCAACTATCCTGATATTCTTATAAATAACATTCACAATGTTGAAAATATACCTAATCCCATAGTAGGAATATAGGATATGATATAATAGGATATAATGCAAACCTCGATATTCATATAGGAGTAAGTAGGTAATTACGATTGAATATGCTTAAGTATTTTTTGACACATTAACGTTCTTACTTTTCACGTAAATACAGCTATGAGCTAGGTACCTACCTATCTATTTCCAAGTATAGACCAGCACAAGACACCGTGGAACCTTTTAAGCATTTCCCGCTTGTTTTAAACGGAAAAAAACCCCGAGACGGTGTAAAGTGAATTTCCTTGTCCAGCGATCGGGTTACTTTTTCCCGAACTATATTAAGACGGGATCAGGCCAGCCCTCGACCAGCCCGGGGGGCGACTATGATTTATACACTCTGTCATAGTAATAAATAATTCTTTTCAATTCCCTTTGCTGTTGTATGTGTGTTTAAATGGAATTGTACCTACATATTATATTGATATGTAACATATTTTGTCATGTATCTACCTACTATTATTACTGCAGGGACATATTAATTTGTATTTTGAAACGTACCTATATAATTTAACTTTCCGCCTCTGTTCGATATCACTCAAAAATAATTTTTGTAGAGTTACTATATTCTAAATTTTTTTTGCTGTTAATTTTTCATAATACCTTAATATATCTACTACATACATACATTTTCACTGCATAAATACTCGTCAGACTTTTTCAATTTAAATCACTGTTCGGAATAAGTTGTTTTCCAAGAAAACACATTGAAAGGTTTTCTAATCCCGGCCCTTCATCAAAGCCGAAATTCAGTCGAAAAGACGCAAACTTCCCTTATTAGACAAGAAACTTGAAGGGAACCTACTTTTCATATCATCCCTACTAATTAATCAGCTACGAATCGAACAACAAAGTATTAAATTACAAACTCTGAAGCTATAATAGCATTAATTAATACGAAAGCGTCAAACTAAGTTAAGTAGTAGGTAATGCCTAGATGTGTTTTAGAAATAAACATTGCCACATTTTATTAATATCCTTAGTAGATGTTGAAAATAAAAACCAATATATACTTGTAATGTACGTAAATATAGGATGGGTACGATTGATTTCATTTCTTTTATATTCAGAAGTTTTGCTCTACATTCTGCGGTGCGGTCTGTACATAGACATTTTTTTAGATCAAAGCCTTCACGACTATCATTTCACATTGCGAATTAAATTATTATTTATTTAAGAAAAAAGTATAGAAATATTGGAATAGGTATTTCATATCATACATACCATAAATTTGCAAGCAATTAGCAAGTTTTTTATTAGATAATAAAAAAAAAAACAAAACATTTCTCCTTTCTACTCATACAATTGAATCGTATCACAATTCTTAATTACATAAACAGGTTAACATATAAATAAAGGCTGTTGAATTATGGACATCGTCTCCAAGGAGTAAGGCTTGCACAATAAATCGTCGCAGTGGACAAAGAAATGATAAATACTGCAGGGAGTGTATGATTTACTGTGTGGTAACCTTTATTTCATTTATCGTATAGAAACATCGTAGCAAATTGTACTGCGAATTACGATGTTTCGTCTAGATGTTTTTCTCTTTATTTGTAATCAAATAAACGTTGATAAAAGGTATACAGTCTTGATATTATAGTTTCCCTTCTCAGAATAGTTAAAATTATTATTATATTAATAAAACGAATGTTGAATATAGAAAATTGGCTTCCTTCTAATTATATCGGGATCATAACGTGTTTATATTGCAGAAGCATATTATTTTATGCAACATTATAACCTTTAGGTATACCTATAGTTGTTTTATAAGTAGCAAACACGTTTCGTAGTAATATTTACTATACCTACACAAAACATCAAGCAATTCCTTCAAATAAAATGCTCAACAATCTAACAATCCTACATCTACATTTTTGCGGCAAGTCAGACTTACAGCTATAATTATATCTACTAAGTTATTTATTAGGGATTCGGGAATGTTCTATTAGCCATCCGATTGCTATTAAAGGCTTAACGTTAAAGCGGTATCTTTGCCGGTTGCCCCCTGTCCAGCCCCTCCGACCCTTACAAGACCTTTGTATTTGCATGGCTTTTCTACAAGCTTAGGTTTTTAACATTCTCAGAGGATTAAAGGATTTAAATTTCCTTTGCACTTTTGCGCTAAGTAGGTACGATACGCTTTCAGCGCTTTCAGTATTCATGTCTTAAGTTACTGAACATGATATAAAGACGGTATATAGCTTTTACGTTTACTTAAGTTTAGCTTGAATAGCTTCATTACATGCAATAAAAATTGCTTTTAACACGTTCACTGCGGCACAGATATATCTGTACTTTCCATTACTGCGTTACGGGTCGTTTTAAACCTTGTCCTATACCAGAGATTGTGGCGGCACGAGGCATATTAAACCCCACCGCCCGTAGGAGACCAAAATCGTTTTTTTGGCGCCAAATAAGACAAAGTGTGCGGCTTTTGTCCTGATTATTATTAACAATGAGTTCATTAACCTAAATCTACCGCCGCCCGTGGTTAGATTAGTTAGTTTAGATTCTAGGGGTAAAATAAAATGTGGGGTCTGATGTACCCCATACCGCACTGAACAATAGCAGTTTTTCATATAATTTAGTGATGGGAAAAGAAATATCGATTTTATTTAATTGTATTTATTTATCAAACTTATGGATGTTTTTCATTAAAACAGGCCAAACAATAATATTGTTTGCAACCAGTGCATTCTGTGAGAATTTTCTTTACCTTTTTCGGCCTCACGACTTGTTAAGAAGGTGCGGAGTTTTTCGTAACATCTTACACATCTACTCTTCTTTGATCCCTTTAAGAGATGATGTGCCTTGTTTGTTGGCTTATTGACTTGGGCAAGAGTTAAATTTTGATGAGCCATACACCGATTGCCGGGTGTTTTGGATTTGCCGCTAGTTGATTCAATGAACAAACACACTAATAGTAATCATGATTATCAACCTATTTGAAGAAAGTTACTCAACATGTCACATTCACGTTTCTATTAACGATATTTATTATAACGAGTAGTTAGGATGTTTGGAAATTACCTGTTTCCACATTCAAGTCCTTCTTTGTAAAAGCTTCAATAAGTTGTTCCACAAATAGTCTCGAATGCGTTGCACAACACTAACCGCGTGAAGCTAGCTTAGGGTGCGGTACGAGGTGCGCGGTGGTACGAGGTGTTCGCAACCTCGTTCCGCACTGCGTTAGAATTTTTATTTGTTCAGTGCGGCACGAGGTCTAAGAAACCCGGTATTAAGGTCGGTATACCATTGAACTAGGAATCAATAGCACATCTCAGATATATAGATATCACTTTCCTACACTGAACCAGATGGAAGTTATGCCTCCCGCACGACAGAGAAGTTTAAGTTTTTTCCTACCGCTATAACGACGAGACACGGACAGGGTGTTTCAAGCCCTGTTTCGCAGCTAACGTGTTAAATACTATCTTATATATTAAGTTAAGTATATTATAATCTTTGAAGTGCATTCTGTTTTTTCAATTAATCCAGAATCTGAAATATGACCTGATAATGCATAAATAAAACATTGATAAAGAATTACACGTTTCCTATAATACATTATATAATAAGGAATGTTTGAATTGAACCCCATTCTATAACATTATACCTTACCATATCTAAATCACAAATAATTTTAGATAGTTATCTATTAAAAACTAATCTAAAATAGTACAGGTAAAAGCCTATTACTATAATAATTAAATAAATGAATATACAATAGATATTTAGTACATTCCTAATGGATGTCGGTAGCTGCATGTCTTAAATAGCATCCATCCATCACGTCAGCGGCATGCCTGGAACGCGTCTCCGCGTCGATACAACATACATAGGTACCAACACATATATGGATGATATAATATAATTTGTATTTATTGAATAAGATTTGTATCGTTCTTGCTAAAATGGCGAGGGATGTTGTTTACTGCAAAATCGTATTTATAATTTTAATAAATAACTTTCTGTGAAATGTATTCTCATCTTCAAACTATCGCCTCCACATTATCATAATATGTGGTTATTAGGAAGTTCAATTAAATATAATATCAAACTAAATACCTAACTTTTAAAAAGCAACATTGAAAAAGAAACAGAAATATAAACATTATGTCTCACATTCAATTTAACAAATATAAAAAAAAATTGAAAATCGAATCGATCATTCTAGAACAATTCATCGTCCTCAGCTCGGTAATCGCTAGTACCTATACTCTATAGTCTGTAGTACATATTTATTATCCGTATGGTATATAAATGATTCGCATTTAAATTCATCGACTTCAGCTCTATAATCGCTGGTACACAACTGTATAGGTATTATCTATGGTATTGTTATATGTATAGGTATAGGTAATATTATATCGGTTGAGGTGTAATGAGGGTTAGTTGACTGCGAGCACGGGGGCGCGTTGAATGTGACGGCTACACCGTGACATATTTGCGTAACACCTGTCCTGTCGCGTCGATTGGGGATCGATCTAATGTCACAGAGTAAAAATATACATAGATAATAGAGAATTGTTTATAGCTGTGTAGTTTATGGTACTTAATATTCCCTTTTGTAGTTTTCTTTTTGCAAATGCAATAAAAAAAATAATCAACTAGTTCTATTATTAATAATTTCTGGACAGATTTTCGCTGTGACAACTTTTCATAAGTATAAAGGGTATTGGGCAACAATTTATATGATGCATAGAACTCTACATTTTATTATTTACCTACCTAATTTAAATAATTTACAAGATTAAACTTAAAACTTGTAATTTCTAAACAAGTCAAATAAAGTACATTCAAACTTTAGCGAAAACTAAATGGCTCGTTAAGAACTCCAAATAAAATTTACGAACTTTCAAATCTAACTCAAAATGTACTAAATTTCGAACTTTCAAATCTAAATAATACAAAATGTTCTCCAATATTGAGATGGCAAGAATAGTAAAATTCAATGAAACTAGATATAAGTTGTAAATTCTGTCTTCTGCTGTCGCAGACGTCTGAACTTGGAGCGGCCCACGTGTCAACCCGTGATCACGCCAATAAAGGACAAAACAATTTCATTTTTACTAGAACAACATAAGATAGACCTTATTCCCTAGTAGTAAGGATGTTTAAAGTGCATATAAAAAGTATGTTTTTGTACAAAACGTGTCACATTTCCCCAACGGTCAGAGGATTTCGGCGATCATGGGGGAGACTCGATTTATATCACTGGACATTTAATATTTGCTAATGTATTTATCTTTTTAGATTTTCGGCGAAAATTGCACTAGCAAACACATTATGTAGACCGTACTTATCAGAGATCGAAAACAATTTAGCCTTAGAGGCAGTTATGCTTCATTACAATAAAATAGGTAAAGGTAAGAACTAAGAACCTAATAAATTAATGAATATGATTCTAGATGCGACGCTGACACCTAATAAAAATGCATATACCTACTAAAACGTCTTTGACAGATAGAAACTAGGTACTTAAATACATAATAATTCAGTTTAAGGTGCGTTATAATTTGACTACCTAATATAAAAAATCAGCAACAAACAATATCAGATTAGCAAAATAACCAATATTTACGACAAATGAAGATAAAGTATAGATTCTTATAAATACTTAGGCTAATTTCACACAAGAATGAACGTTAGTCGCCTCCCCCGAGTTGAGAGTACGGTACTCTACGTAAGTAGCGTTTTGTGACCGTTGCCCAATGCGTGGAGTACGAAAAATTGGATCTTGTTTTATGTAATTAATTATTTTGAGATACTCTGGAACTGCATTGCTTGTGTTAAAGCTAGATTAAACTGGTATTGGATGTCAATAGTTTGATGTACCTACCTATCTATAAATCATTTGTTATGAATCAGTGTTGAAATTTAATTTTATCTTTGTTACATCTTTCTCATAATTCAGGGATATACCATAAAGTTTTTTAAGTAAATTACCACATATTAGGTACATGTTGCTACAATCGTGTGTTTGTTAAAGAGACATTGGACCTAGAGCCATTACATTATCATTCAAATTCGTCTCATGTTGATATCTACGATTTATCACATTATTAATAAGCCACTTTATAACTAATTTTGACTGACCAGTTGGCTTGATTGGTAGTAGCCCTGCCTTCTAAGTCAGAGGTCGTGGGTTCGATTCCCACTCGAGGCAAATAATTGTGTGATGAACATAGATGTTTGCTCTGTGTCTGGGTGTTAAATATCTATATAAGTATTTATTTAAAATTATATACATATTATGTATGTTTATCAGCCATCTGGTTTCCATAACACAAGCGAAAGCTTAGTATGGGATCAGATCGTGCCGTGTGTTTTCACACACATTGTCCTGAAAAATATTTATTTATTTATTTATTTATAAATTTACACTTTTCTTCCAATACATTGGACAGCTTAGCAACAGCAACGCATCCATAATAACGCCATTTCTTTTCGTAGATCCTTGTAACTTATTGAATTAAGCGCTTGTCTGGACAAGAAATGGCGAAGATAAAAGAATACAAGAATTAATATCCATCACTACAATCTGCAGTCACGTAAAATGAGATCTTGCAGTGTCTTTGATGTTTGTGTGTATGAGGAAAATAAATAGAAAACATAATATTATGTAATGCATATATTATACCGTGATTATTTTTTCAGGCAAATCGCTTCCTTATTTATTTTGTAGAGATAAGGGAATAAATATCGGAGTTCGGACAAAATTGTTTTTGTTTGTTTGTATGGTGTAAAACTTGATGTTAGTGAAACTTTCTAACTAAAATAAATAAATTTAACACACGTTCTTATTTTTAATGTTCCTACACAAATAATACTTTTATATATAGCTACCTACATGAAGTCTAATGATTTTTCTAAATACCTACTTCATACTCTATGTACCTAAGATCCTGATGTACTTGTTGTTATTGTTGTTTCAGCCGTGGGACGTCCACTGCTGGACAAAGGCCTCCCTCAGGGTTTTCCACCACGACCGGATATTTTTCCTGATGTACTTAGCTTGGGCTTAATAAGTTAACGTTACCAACATACAGATTAAATTATTAAAAACAAAATTTTTAGTAGTAAATGTTTTACATTATTTATTACCTATGTTTCTAACTTTAGATCAATAATTTCCATACAGTTTTCATCAATTAAATTATACTATCCACTTCTCAGAAGGCTAAACAGAACTTAACACTATTCCTACCTATACGATCTCCCGTTAAGCAATTCAAAACACGATGAACTTTTCAAACTCTGTCTACATTCCCATGGGGTCTACGTCATTTTATCCAGGGACGGATTTACAATTTTTAAAGCCCTGCATTTATAACTAACCCTTATAAATATATGCAATGTTAAAAATACTGTATTCTGTTAAAGTATAGTTTTGGACTAAAAACATTCAATTTGTAAACAAAATAAATAATAAAACCTAATGCAATGGAAGCTCTACTATGTACGAATATTAATTTTACTGAGTTTACAACTATATTCATAATATAAAACAATATTTACACAAGTAAAGCGAAAGCCAAAACAATGATTTCAGTAATAAATCATACAACTACACAATAAGCAAAATAATATCCAGTAGTAAGATGCGAGGCCCAGAATATAGTCCGTTGCTATAATATGCAAAGGGACGGCTTGTAACTCAAAATAGATGTTTCCGTAACACAAGAACAGGACATAAGGGTCCAAGACGGATATCTTAAGTGGCTGAGAAAGGGCTAGGGGCGTAGGATATTTATATTCTCAATATATCCGAGAGGCTGTTACCAGTTGACGAGTTACAAGTTGCTTGAAGGGTTTCAGCGATACGTGATATTTGGCGGAATATCAATAAGACATGGTGTGACTGTGGGGAACTATTAGAATTTTATTCACAACTAACTGTTTCTTCCAGCTTCGCTCGGTTGACCTGGAATAAAAAATGACTTATTAATCGATAAAGAATTATATGGTCGATATAGAAGTAATTTTCGTATATAAAACCTTTGTAACCACAATTCTGATAAATAAATTTTTCATTTTCAAAATGAAGATTTCAAGTGGCAATTTTTAATTAAATATACAAGGATTTGAATTTACGAAATACGAAACTTAATATACGAAAGAACTCAACTTTTAAGAACCCTTGTATGTGTATAGCCGATTTATCAATAAAAAGTAATGTTACGGATATAATGCATCATGTACAAAGTAATCGAGCTTGCTGTGTCCGATTCTTGACCATTTAATGGAGCGGTAATCATAAAACGGCAAGGGGAGACTGAGCTAAAATATTTATTGTTTTATATTGCATTTGTTACCAATAACAGTGATAAAATGTTTAGTTTTTATAAAAAAATTTCGTTGAATTAATATTCTATTCCCTAAAAAAATAACTAGATACTAAATGAAAAATTGAAATCAATTTATTTTAATAATAATCATTCAATCGATCAATTAATTAATCAAAACTTAGGTACAAGCGTACAAGTGTTTTTCACTATTTCTTATCCCTACTATTTGAAAAGATGTTGGCCTAATTACCGTTCCAAATTCACTCAGGACGAGGTAGTTGAAATTTATATAATTTAAAGACAATTTAGCATCTAAATTAATTTGTTTTTGTAACTCTAATACTTAATTATTTTAGAAATTATTCTGGGTCAATTTTTAAATTGCCTTCAATTTCGTTATTCTATCTATTGTTTGAATTAATGATTTAGTCACATGGTGATGAAGCAAAACAAAAATGTCCAATCCACAAATCATCAATCTACCAAAAATTCCAGTCACTCTGATCTGGTTATGTTAACAAAGAGGTTTAATTTCTCCACTGACAAGATGATAGACGGTGATCGAGCTCTCGAGGGTGTTCGGTTGCACGTGGCTCATTCAGTAAAAATCTGATATCAAGGTGATGTATCATTATGGGACTGGAAGTACTTTAGGTTACGGGGTACTTATTTATATTCCATGATTTCTTTAGATTTTATCTTGCAATTATTTATTGGAATTGTATCTAATAAAAGTTAGCGCACAGATATTTAAGTAAATTAACTGTAAACTGTTACTGAACGTATAAACTTTTGGTGATACGTGTAACCATATCTATTTTTTTAGGAAATTATTGCCTAAATTGAAATATAAAATATCTTTTACCCATGCTACTATAGCCAAATAATTGCTAAAATTTCAAACAAAAGCATCAATTCATGTCCCTCATATTATAATATCATTATTCATTCTTTAGAGGACCGGACACTCAAGTCGGAGTAGACCATATTTGTCCAGGACCCTCTGTTTGTTCTGTTCCTCTCTCGTTTAGCAAGTTAACTTCAACAAAGCCGCGTCCGCCTCATTTGTATAATGCTCAGCAAATAGCTAGATTTGGAAACTCTTTAATTTTTAATGTTCAAGAATCAAATAGGAGAACCACACATAAGTCTACTTATTTATATTAAACGTAAAAGGTGTAGATGATTTACACATTTCACCTGAATTATAACAGCAGCAATACTTAATTCTGTACAAGCGCTAACGAGTCTAACAACAAGCACTGGTTAAAACAATCACTGATTAACATTGAGTAACAAAGGTACACGGGACACGAAAGCAATATGCATTAACACGATTAAAATAATTTCAAACCGTTGGAGATCTATAATATTTTGATTGTATGACACGGCGGCATCGCGTCCGCGGCAATAAAATTTCACGCAACATAAAGCAAAAACACACAGCCGAACATTACTAGTTATCCCCCGACCACACACGCAAGACCTGTGATTCACTTCCAGCCCCCTTTCCAATGTTCCACCTCATCTAGAGCCAGGTGTCAAACTAATTTGGTGCATAAAATACATTTTGTTAGGCTACTGCGGAAATCGGGAAAGTTCCACACTATGAAAACTATCAACTGTCGTTTTCGGTTTGATGTTCCGTGTTAGAAGTAGTGAGTGGGATACGTATGTTATTCTTGAGAAATAGGAGTACATATATTACATTCATTAATAGGAATAAACTTAATTCAAATGATCCTATAGGACTTCGAGTAAAGCTTGGGCTATCAACAAAATATTGTGGAATGACTACCTACTTTGTATTCTTCCTACATAGAAAAAAACAAAGAAAATCCACGACGACAATTTTTTTTCCAACTAAGGTTTTAGAACTTTCTGTTTCAAATACAGACAAATACCAAACAAACACAATCATATTTAAATTAATATTACCGTACACAAAAAGTCCTTAAAAATAAGCTCCATCATGAGAAACAAGCTATTAATACACCAGATAATTTTATCAACCCTTCCACTATCACAGCTTCACAGATACCTATATAGCAACACTATAGCTAAATATTCGACATAGCAATGGACATTCTCATTAGACAAGCCAATCACCGTGAGAATTTGTGTCGTCTCCGTCGCTGACCACTGCGGAATACGATATACCAATACTATATACACCTATAACGCTAACGAGAATATACATTGTAAATACCTTGATTGTATCATGGATATAATAATATTATGTACTAAGAACTTAGATATTATAATAAATATTTTGTAGTTCGTATCATATTTTCTTGAACATCTTTATTGTTGGCAAGACATATTAATTTCTGATGATTAATAGATGACTATTAGTTTTAAGGTTCACACTATATATGGCTTGATATGGTACTTCTGTACCATATTAGTTTTATTTTGATGGTACACATGTCAAAAACTTGCATTTCTATCCCAGACTCTACATTTTCTATGGTAGATATTGTTACGTATAAATTCCTTGGCTCAATACATTAAACTCTTATATGGTCCCTTATATTACGTCGGGTACTTAAAAGTGGAACAAGCATCAAAGATGTCCCAATTGACAATACCTCTATATGCGGGGCGATTACGTTTAACAAAGAAAGGAAATCGCCTCCGGGCGGAATAGTTTAAGTTCCGACTAGAGGGAGGTGGGAAGGGACAAGGATCAGAAACTTGCTCCCAGAATATAAATAGGTCAGGCAAGACAGTCCACAAATCGATATTGGTGATATTTTAGTTAAATTCTTGTCGCATCCCAAAGTTAACTTTAGATTTCTTTGATTTATCTTATGATGGTTTTAAGATGCCTTCTGATAATTTGAAGATAGAGATGATACAAATCAAATCTTATTCATGTCAGTATTCACTGTACCAACAATAACATAAAACAGTATACGATAATAATATTTGTAATATATACAAAGCAAAGATCATCATTGCGAAATGATATTACTAATAACGAGCTAATATATTCCTCGATAATATATCATTTTCCAATCAAATCTCAGCAACAAATAATAAGACAATACGTTGGAAGAATACAAAAAAGTCGCAAAGAAAATGTACAATGTTCTAGAAGCGTCTACGTCTCGTCGGTGCGGGGTAATTTGAACAAATGAGCGACGGCTACGGAACCAAATTAGATTCTCACTGGGGCCGGTCCGGTTCGCCCCGGTCGCCTCACTCGCCAACAGATTACAGCACTACGCCAGCGTGCCTGCTACAATTTGTAATGTCTACCTAACTATACGGCTGAATTATTTATCTTGGCTCCTTCGTGCGGACAAGTATGGTCTTGGAGGCGTTGTTCATAGCGTGTTCTTTAAAATTAGGTAATGTTTAATGCGATCATCGTCTCAAGTTTGCTTTACATATAAGAAAATGTAAACTATGTTTTAAGCTTTGTTTAAAAAAGTCTAATATAAAATACTTGACTTCTCTTACTATATCGTAATCAGTGCGCTAATATACCTAGTACAAAAAGATTTATTGATTTTGATTCATGACTCATTTTTCTATTTGGATATAAAAAAAAACTATTTTGCTACCTGCTCATAACGTTATTATTGAAAATAACTGAAAAAAGTGATGATGAATATGTCTAAAAATAATTGCGAACTATTCTACCGTACATTTTATTATACGGTATTCCCCAACAATTTCAATAAACGTTAAAAAGCACAGCCTTTAAACATGAATCAAATCATTATTGACCGAATGCAAATAAATACCCTGTTACCCGTTGTTTGAACAGTGTTCCCGGGGAGGTCCGCGGGTCGCTCCTAATCAAAAAATTGAACTTTCAATAAAGAGAATCATTAATTTTGCTTAGGGAGCGCTCCCGAAGATCCTAACGAACTCGCCAAAAATCCAAGGATGTTTTTGTCGGATAATTATGTGGAACGCTGGGGTAGAAGTTTTGTAAGAATGTTGTTTTATAGAACACGTGTTGTAAAGACGGTTGAAATCAACGTTGAAATGGTGTTTTCTTTATTTTGTTTTGCTGTTGTTTTTTGACAATTACTGTTGTTCAGAAATTAATAATGTTAACATGAAGAAGTATAAAAACATAAGAAAAAAAATAAAGGTTTGATATTTTATTCAAAATAGGTATATATATATACATTTTTCAATTACATAGCTAATTACATAATTTACAATAGAAACGTACCTAATTTTAATTCGATAATACATAAATCATTTACAAACGCTTTCCTCTCAAAACACCATACAAATCCAACCAAATTAAAAATTATCAAACCCACGGCACGGTAAACCCGCGAACAATACACAGCAATCAAAGCTGATAAACGTCCACAACAAAGTCGCGATTCCCCGGATATTGATCCGTTATTTTTCTCAGAAGCTATTAGAGTAATGCAGGCAATCCTCCGACATCGCCCGACCGGCGGGAATTAATGATGTCCCTTATTGGAAGCACAATTTTTTGATCCTACCCATCTCCCTCTGCGTGTTGCAAAGATGAGGTTATCAACAGATATGGCAAAAGAGTAAAAAATTCAACAGATATAGTGTTTGGTGCATTATATAGTTTCTTAAACGTAAACATTTGTAATTTTTTATTTGAATTCGTCGGCAGTCGGCTTTTAGAAAATATCTACAATCTACATGATACGACGGAATCATATTTTTTTAAGCGGCAAACTGATACGACGCTTTCTGTCCTAACTTTCATGTTAAATAATTAATCTCAGTAATAAATAACAAATCACATTTTTAATATGTTAAACATCTTTAATTTCTAGTCGAGTGAAACATCACAATAGGTACTCTTTTACACTCGCAAATAATAAAATCACTATCAACTATTATTAAACAGAGATAACCATATAAAGTTATTTTATGTTAAATATAAATACGAAGAAAACGTAAAAAAATGAATTATTAATTGGATGAGACTTTATGAATGCTATGAAAATAGATAAGAACTTTCAAGTGGCAGTGGACACATCTACGTTCATTTAGCTTTTATTCTTTGTGCGCTACAACAGAAACTTAGAAAAGACTTGTTTACACAATCCGAGGCTTATGTTTAAAAATACCCTAATCGCTTGAAGGCAATTTTATTTTAGTCAGTGGTGTTATGGCCTTGTCTATAACTGGTAACAATAAATTTAACATCACAAGTGGCTTATAGATTTATAAGATACATCGACTGGGATTTGTATAAGGAAATATAGGAAATATAAGGAAATATAAGGCTATTTTCAAACGAAATTATATTTGATCTAGAATGTTCGTGAAGGAACATCGAGTCGTTTTTATTAAGGGCACGAATAAAGTGTGATTTAGGTACTAAGTTTAACAGGTGAAGCTTGACATGATAAAATAAATCGTTTCTTATAACATTAACAGAGATCTGAAGAATACTAAAATACGCAATGTCATATATTTTTAACTAAAAGGTTTATCTATAATGCATTTTCTCGTCAATATATTTTCTCCCACTCTGAAAATTGCACACCCAATATTGAACTATTAAAAATATTCGTAGACACATTTTACATTTCAATTAAAAATTTAAACTAATTTAAACCCTTGATTACTACTGAACGCGTACTTAAAAACAACGCTGACCATGACAGCAATAAAGCTATCTACCTGAAGTTAATCGTTCAATCACAACTACAGTCAGCCCTTTGACCACCGACAACCGTGATACATCAGGAATTCGGACGCGTTATGCGTTTAGCCCTTGGTTTAGCCGAATAGAAATTGCACCGAATTGAACGTCTGATTGACAGAACTGGGTTACTTCATTAGTGGTAATGGGACAGTTTCTATGACGTACTAGTATCATAGTAGGTACTAATATTATAAAGCTGAAGAGTTTGTTTGTTTGTTTGTTTGCGCTAATCTCGGGAAGTACTGGTCCGATTTAAAAAATTCTTTTGGTGTTAGAAAGCTCATTTATCGAGGAAGGTTATAGGCTATATATCATCACGCTACGACCAACAGGAGTGGAGCCACGGGGGTGAAACCGCGCGGAGCAGCTAGTTTTTGATATAAAGCCATGAAATGAAACTTTAGGTATATCATTAGTGGTATAAATTGTAGTTGAATTTGAATACATTCTTGATATACGAAAGTAATTCTTATATTACAATGCATCTTATTTATGTATTTGTTTAGCTAGAAATACTGGATATTGGCTTGAGGTAAACAAAAGCATAAAACGTCTCAATAATTCGATAATCCGTTCGATGACAAGGTTCTAATTAACACGATTAGGTACTTCGGATAGTGAAATGTCGACACCCTTGCTAATTAAGATGAAGATCGTGGGGTGACGGGGTATATTACAGCATTGCTTAGATAACTCAAGCCTGAGTGAACGTATGTATGTTTATTTTAATAATTGCGAAGTGAACAATAGTTGTTAATAATTGAATAATTCGATTAGGCTGTTTTGGACAATGTTATGTGATATTTACTTCTGTATTGTATGTATGTATGTTTGTGCAAATGCTACTGCTCGGTTGTTTGCGATTTATCATGGAGTAAATAATATTAGTTATTCCACAGTAAGAAAATTCTCATTTTGCTCTACGTCGACTACTTAGCTCTATCTACTAAGTTTAGAAAATTTAACGGTATTTAACATTAAAAATAAGACTAGTAACGGATGCTCTATAATTCGATAGATTATGAACAAAACATCATGTTATTAAAACCTTCATGCAAACCATGCATTCCACCCAGCTTACATACCTATAGATTAATTAAAGACACTTCGAAAATCTTAAATCATATTGTAAGTATGTTTAATTTCTACGGGTAATACGTATAGGTAAGTATGTAATAACGTACTAGGTATATACAGTGTGGAAATTTTCGATGGGCCCTGGTGGGAAAATACTTGCATACGTATTTCGAGCTTTTCTATAAAAGCAAGGTAATCTTCCTAGAAACGTTCTTACGGTCTCACAATTTCAAATACCTTAACTTAAATAACAAATCATTCTTGTATGTACAATCATGGTACAAGCTAAATTAGGCATGCTAAGTTTAAAAATGAGATTCGTATCGTGTAGTAAATTAGACTGTGCTAGAAATCGCATGTCCGTTTCAATCAATCTCGTTTGCCTGCAATTAGCGTCACTGCGTCCAACTGTTCAAAGTTGAACGTAAAAGTTCACGGGATTATTCCGAAACCATCAAATATTTCAACTATATAGTTCTCGCCTTAGTCTGCATTTATCTAAAACCTAAAATCTATAGTAGGTATTATAATTATTATCTGTGCTTAAACTATAAAATATCCATTTGAACTGGTAGTGCAATGGGTGTAATATCCGTTCGCCTCACTAGGTATAATAAATGAGTATTGCAGACGGTGCTATCATTGAGATTTGAGATCCTTCCCAGTATCGTAGTTTTGTAATAATACTATGTTACAATGCTCAATACTCTAATAGCTATGTATAAAATTCACAGTGTTGTATTACATTCAATGGTATAACAGTGAACTCAAATTTTTGTATAATATGCGTGGACAAAAGGATCACGTTCCAGAATATTCCTTCTCGATATAATACAAACGCGACGCGTAGTTGAGTGTTGACGACCAGTTTTCTGCCCGCGGTTTTCTAATCCTGAACCGAAATTTGTTCACATTTCACTACTTTATTTTATTTACTGCAATGCTAACTTCACTCACCAGTCAATTTGTGGAACTGCCTCTAATAGACAGTGAAAGTTTTTATTTTATTTACGAACATTTACGAACGATTCGTACTAGAATGCTCAATACAATTTGACTGTTGTTAATCTGTTCATTTTTAGATGAACAATTTCACAAACACAAAAAGGGCTTTTCTGGAAAAAGCTTCCATTTCTTAAAATAAATCTGGCTCGCGACTACTCAACGTAGTAAAGATAATGTTGAGGATAATTATAAAAAAA
>CAJQZM010041430.1:188-39563 GCA_907164665.1 Colias nastes | reverse complement strand
ATCAAAGGCGTCGTCTTACTGTATGAAAATATATTTATACTGTGGTAATACTGTTTATTCGGTAAAGTTGATCCGTCTAGCGTCATTTATTACGTCGGGAGCTTAATTGCTGCTCAACCAGCTTGCGTTGGAGCCACTATGGGGAAATGGGTCAACTATCAACGTACCTTTTGTACTAGTTGTATCAGTGTAAATAGAAAATTAATAGAGATTATGGTTCGAGTGTAGTATGTACTTAGGGGGCGTCCATAAATTACGTGAGTTGTTTTAGGGGGGGAGGGGGTCGAGTAAAATCTCATCTAACCTTACGTTGGGGAGAGGGGGGATGTCGGCAAATATCACGCAATTTTTTTTTAATTGAAACAAAACAAATTTAATTATACTCTCTTGGTCCATTTAATCCAAATAACATGCTTTTAAGATTTTAATGTTACGGTTAAGATTTAAATATTCTATTGTTACTTTGTTATAACACTAAGGGCCGATTTTTCAATGCTTGGATAAAACTTATTCGTCGAATAATGTATAAAACTACCATTTTAAAAACGTATTCTAATTGCCCGTATTTGACAGTTTACGTGACATTTTAATATTATCGTGTAATACTTTATTGGACGGATAAGTTTTATCCAAGCATTGAAAAATCGGCCCTTATTATAACTTTCAGCAATACATATTAATTACTATTTTTAACTAATCGTAAACAAAAGCACGAAGCAATTTTTTTTTTCTTTTTACAATGACAAATAAACATCAGAAACCCACATTTTGAAAAATCTCACGTGAGATGGGGGGATGGGGGAGGGGGTTCAATAAAATCTCATGATATCTCACCAGAGGGGGAGGGAGGGTCAAAAAATGGACAAAAACACCTCACGTAATTTATGGACGCTCCCTTACAAAAAGTTGTGAGGTAGGCATTTTTCGAACTAGAAACCCGGCTTTTTGTATTAGTTGAATCAGTGTAACTAGGATTAGTGATTACTTTAAAATTCAATGGCTTGAGTTAATGTTTGTAAGTTGTGAGGCAGGCACTTTTTTGAATTAGAATCGCTCGTGGATTTGATTTCACTCTACGGATTCTCATATGAGTTCCACTGTATGTGTCGTAATAATGTAGAAAAAAAAAAGATCTACCCTTTCAGGTTTACCAAAAATTTTAATAACTCCACCGGATATTCTTGTGCAATGCTCTTAGATACTTGCAAAAAGGTATTCTGTTTTTAGATTCTACATATTAATATTGCTTATTATACCATCACCTCATACACGCATTAACTTTTCCTTTTCGTCCACAACCAAATGCTCTGCATCTTTAAGAAGATCGCATTTCTATTCCCCAAGTGATGAATTTCTATCGCTCATTGTGTCGTTAAGTTCTAAGGAAGTACATATAACTATTAATAAATAGCCTACGATGAGTCAGGCCAGTTAATAAATCTCGATGTAGGTGAAGGTAAGCGGCTGAACGAGACAAGAGAGACCCGTTCTTTGCACAGGCCCCTGTTGTTTCCTATACTAATTGGTACGTGTTTTTTCGAAGGTTCTTTTTGGTGATTAGCTTTGTACATATTAGTGTTAAGGACAATCAACCATAGAATTTTGAAATGGACTGTATGAACCTTTGTAGTAAGGATACGGTTAAAATGTTTTTATGGATAGCTAAAAGCGGTGTGTAGCTGTTAGAGAAATATTAGAGAAACATAGTGTCAAATTGAGAGAAGAAAAATCGAATGTTTGAATTGCAAAGAAATATCCGTCCATAAATCAGCTAGCTTTTCAACTAAGTTTTTATTTTCCTTGAATCTTTAAAAAAAAAGTGCTTTAAACGTGATAATACTTTTTATTTATAAATATTCATAGAGAAAAGGATGCAATATTATCATTTAAGTACTAAAGAGTGTAATTAAAATGCATTCAGCATGTTATAATGTAGAATAAAAAAAATTCTTAGTATATAAATGAGAATCTTGTAGACTACGAATGGCTTTTATTAAACCAAGATTAAAGTGTGATTATATCCATTTATTCAGCTCTTTCTGGCTTTATTTATTTAGTTAAAACAGGCTGTACTGAAGAAATTATTCTATTAATTTCTAACACAACAGCACATATAATTTTACGATTTGAATATTTCTGGGAAATGAGGGTAACATATCTTCAATTTAGAAGTATTTAATACATGTGCATTGTGTATCTAGTTTCTCATTCGCAAAATATAAAGCAAGTCAATTTTAAATAAATACAAAACTTTTCATTAGCCTATTTTCAAGAGGACATCTCAAGATTGCAGGCAAAAAATTAATGACTGAAAGTATTTTCATTCATATCTTTATTTGAATAACTGCTACAGTTATCTCGTGAAATGTTTATTAAAATGGTGCAGTTTTTGCTTCAGATAAAAAAGTTAAATAGGGTTTCAACTTTCAAGTCTAGTTTGAACGGTGTGTTATTGTTAATTGTGACTGGTAAAGCGGTCAAGTAATAGTTACCATAGTATAAAGAGAACAAGTAGGCCATCTCCCGGCGATTAGGAGCGCTCGGTACCTAAACTCGCGAGGCGCAGGACTGTCACTTGTCACGTTGATATTTTAAATAAATGTATAAATAAACACTGACCGCTCACAGCAATGGTGCGCCCCTCACGAGAGCGGTCAATGAGAAGGAATCGAGCGGCGTTGTGTGCGTGCGTCAAGCTTGCGTACGTACATGAACGGGGGCGTGGTCAGGCGCTCCGCGTACATACAAACGGCGCGATGTATCTTTGTTCGAAGTTAACTTACTTGTTCTCTTTATACTATGGTAACTAATAGTTACTTATCTGGAGCATGCATAATTTGTATAGAAGCGGATATAATCTGGTGATAAAATAGCTTGTTTATACTATGGCTGATTCACTTTCTTTGATCAGAGTGAGCGGTAAATGATTTATTTTTTCGCTATTTGTTTATTTTGATAGTCTAGATGTCTAGATATTGCAAGGTTTTTTATTGCAACTGTAATTACCTATTTTAATTTATCCAAGACTTTGATCATGTATCTATATTTAAATGACGATGGAACAGGGTTGTTACAAAAAAACATCGTTGTTTAAAACATCATGTTTAAAACAAGTTTAAAACAAATTGTAAAAAAAACATGTTTTTTTCCACCTGTTTTAAATCAATGTTTTATACATTGTTTTAAACAGGTTTTAAACTTACAAGTGGGATAGATAAATAAAACAATTTCAAATGGGAAATTATTATTATTGCGATATTTAATTATTGCGAAATGTTAATTTAATTAACTTAATTATATTATTATATAACACTAGTCAGTCAGCTAATAAGATAAATAAAACATTTCAAATAAAGAAACTTTAATTTTAACATTATTATAATTATTTAACTTAATACTTAGTCAACTAATAAGGAGATTGTATTTTTTTATCCATATTTTTAAAAACTGAAAAAAGTTTCGCGGTTTTTTCATTTGGTAAACGATTTCTTAATCTGGACTGTACCAACCCAAATGTAGAAAAAAGTCTTTCTACTCCTGCAGAGGAAGCAACTGCAGCATGCAGTTGGCATGCTAGATAATTCATGTCCGAGCTTAATTTCCCCTTAAGTGATTGCCACCAAGTTAGTGGGTGCACTTCCAATGCATACTTCGTAAAAAGATACTCATTAAACGGGAAAGAATATGCTCTGTATTTGATAATATCGGGTATGAATGAATGAAAAATTCTTTATTGTACACCATAATTATAGGACAATTTAAAACACATAATAACTTAATTAACAATGTACAGAGGGCGGCCTTATCGCTGACAGCGATCTCTGCCAGGCAACCCAATCGACTAGGACAAATGCTGAGTATGGTGGACAGTGGTGCATAAAAGGAATTATATATAAAATATATATATAATTATCCGGCAGCCATATTTTATATATAATTATATAAAATATGGCTGCCGGATAAAAGGAATTAATAAAATTCATAGCTGTATTCAGTCTGTCTTCATTTAAGTCGGTGCCTTGATATCTTGCATCAATTAAATTAGCAACATAATGGGCAGGTGTGATGGCTTTTTCAAATCTGGCCTGTAAACTGTAAAGCTCTGTAAAGCTGGTCTGTAAAGCTAACGTCAGTGTCAAACTGTCAACAAAAGCGCGCTCGCTCCTAAGTACATACATCGCGTTCCGATTCACACAACATTGGGCGCGTTCCTACGGACATGAGTGATTGCAATCGCGGTCATCGCTGACTGTAATCGCGTCCAGAAAACATTAAAGCCTATGTATGGGTGATTAAAACATATTAATCAATGTTTTAAACATGAATAAAACACAGTAAAAGTACAAAGAAAAAAACATTGAATTAAACATAAAACATTGAACAAAACCAAAAAAACAAAAAAAACATGTTTTTTCTCATAATTTACTGTTTTTTTGCAACCCTGCGATGGAATACATTTTGTTTTTCTAGTTGCATTTGAAAATTTTCACGTAGCGTAAACATTTGCTCTGTTTTTGAAATTTGTTTTTAGAATACCTACCTAACAGTTTCTTCTTTTAAATTAGCCTTCACTTATTGCCACTTGATTATTATTATTTGTCTATTGTAATTTTACAATTTCATATTATAAAAGTGTTGCTGCATCATTATTTTAATTTTCCAATACACCAGAAGTGCATGTGCATATTAAGTAGTGTAGTCGCAATTCTTTCTTGCAACGTGACGTCACAGATTGTCGCGATAAGCTATCGACCAATCGAGTGCATTGCAACAAGGACGATCGTGATAACGTGCAACTGTCGTATAGTTGGGTTTCTTAATATTCTATTTTATTTAAAATCCTTCCTTTCCTACCAGTAAACATCGTGAACTTGAAAGCTTGGAAGGCTATGTTTGTTACTCTTTCAGGCAAAAACAGCTGTTCGCATCTATTATACCTAATCTGTATTAGCACACATGCTACTTTTCACCCAGAATTTTTGGAATTTTTTTATTAAGTTTTTGAGTTTTCTCATCTACTTTTAAATAAAAGATTTGAATCGCAAGCAGTTAGAAACACTTAGTTAAATGGTAAAATCAACTTCTCCAGAATGACCTAATTCTCGCCTCAAAATTATTTAAGATCTTTCCACTAGCGAAAGATTTATTCTTACGAATTAATTTATAGTCGCTGTTAATAAATTAAAATCAACGCATCTTAAATCAACCAAATAGCTTTTAAAATTAGATTTATGAAAGTAAATACTGTTATTAAAAGGTGATAAAATTAATGTATTACGTACTTAAAGGATACTTATCTAATATGTGCCGTAAAACAAGCAGAGATCATAACTTTTAATGTAACTTAAGTGATGTTTAACTACTTGTAATGGTTTTATATGGGTCTATCTAAACTAATAAGATGCCCACATAAAACGGGAAGATTTGTTTGTTACGGTTTAACTCAAAAATGGCTCGATCTATTTTAATAATTATTTTATCTATTTACTCTTTTAGAATTTTACCCCACGGCAGTCTAAGCAATTTTCAGGAGAAAGATATACTATACTTAATGTTATTTACGGTAGAGTCAAGATGTGGTCTAACAGTAAACTCAAATATGCACGTATAACTTTTATAGGACATTAACATGAGTCTAGGAACATTTAAAAATCTAGATTACAGTGTTTGGAATGCGATAGTTGCCATGGTAACAACTTCCCATTAAGAAAACACGGGAAATTAACTGTTCCTGGAATGTAACCTATTTAATTTTATGGTGCTATAAAAGGCATTATCGTAGGAGTATAATCACGTTAAAAACTTGTTTATTTTTAAATAATCTGTGCAAATAAATAAAATTTAAGAGCTCGCGTGTAAAAGATAACAGCTTTCCATTTTTTTAGACCTACAAATATTAGATTGCCCCTAACTTTTGTCAAAACTATGGTTAATTGCATAAATTTTTATTTATAAGAAAAAAAGTCATGACCATCATCTAGTATAGGTATGCACAGAAATGTAATATCCGTAACCATCTTAAAACTTATAATGTATGCGAAGGGTAGTCTACAGCTACGTAGTACCTAAGCTTTAAGGAAAATTAATTCAACACAAGGTTCATTATCAAGGTTCATATTGTGTCTCAAGAAGGTGGCTGTTTTCAGGAAAAGTAAAGAAGATTGCGGATTTTTTTTTATAATTATAGCATCAACGTAACAACGTCTATCAGATTAATATAATAGGTAATCTACTCAACCAGTTTTTTAGTTTTCACTAAGAATACCATCTAATGCACAATATCTTGATACACGTTTTAATTAGCTGAGCAAATAGATGGTCACTAACATAATACAAAACTAACCAATAAATAAAACATTAGCCTGAATAAAGCGGAAACGTATCCATTAAACTCAAAAGGGAAAAAATACTTTCTTCCGTTCTTTGTTTAACACGACTTTCTTTTATTTAAATCTATTTGTTGTTACTTCTTCTCCTTTTATTTCCAATCATTGAAATTTCGACCACTACACTGTCTAATATGTAGGTGACGGTATATGAGTGGTATCCGCCGTGACAATTGTCCAGTGAACGTTCCGGGATCGGCGGCCGGCGAACCCGGAAATGTGCGCGTGCGCCGCTGCTACTGCGACAGCCACTAAATGCGACTTACAGACAAGCTGTTTTGTTGATTATTGACCAATTTTTGTTTTCGATGCAGTCTTAATTGTAGCATTGTTAAAAACTAAGAAAAAGGTACCTGATTTAAAAATGA
Organism: Colias nastes; assembly: GCA_907164665.1. Taxonomy (NCBI): domain Eukaryota; kingdom Metazoa; phylum Arthropoda; class Insecta; order Lepidoptera; family Pieridae; genus Colias; species Colias nastes. Next base: position 32,809 of record CAJQZM010041430.1, on the reverse strand, counting down.
TCGTGAGATGTATGATGTACTAGCTTTCCGCCCGCGGATTCGAACGCGTTTTCAAAGAAAAAGTAACCCGCCTAGTTCCCGTTCCCGTAGGATTTCCGGGATAAAACCTATCCTATGTGTTGATCCAAGTTACCCTCTATATGTGTGCTGAATTTCATTGTAATCGGTTCAGTAGTATTTGCGTGAAAGAGTAACAAACATACACACCTACACGTACACATACATCCATCCTCAAAAACTTTCGCATTTATTAGTAGGAATAGGATCACAGAGCGCGTGTTGAAAGAAATATCATGAAATATCCCATGAAATTTCACTATATTGTAGTTCAAATGCTTTGAATAGGTACGCGTACAATTAATAATGTGTTTGTTGTTAAAAAGAAATATTTACTATTCTATCTAAAGCTCATAGCTTTTATTTGCATACCTATATGTACATAGGAATGTACCTTTATACCTATTGGCTATTATTTTCTCTCGAATTGATAGAGTGGCACTTCGATGGGACGCTGGAGTGTTAGGATGTGGACGCTTATTTGACTTGCAAATATTCGCACAAGACAGGGTCTTCGCAAAACCAAGTAAAGATATGTGTGGTCTGAGAGGATCTTATCAATTATCTATTAAATTAACTTTGATAGTGTACATGTATTTTCTGGTGTATAGGCTAATAAAGTCAGTACCGTATTTTGAAATTTTCAAATATTCTGGAAACGTTTTATAAAATTTTTAGTATTCAAATTAGAATTCTAACAATAATATTTACGGTATTTATTAATATTTACAGTACATAATTTGGTTTACGCGTGAATGAATAAATAAGTTGCAGTTAAATACGTTGCATTTCTTTTACAGTACTATTAATAATTCATAAGTTCAGATATACATTTCGATTATCAAAATAAATACATACATAATAAGAATTTCAATTTTGGCTAGGTATAGGTAAATAAAAGTTCACATTATGTCTACAGCTTTATTGCAAAATTGTTGACACTCGTCAAATAAGACATGGCTTGGCACCTGTGTTTGCTTACCTGCTTACACCTCTGCCCTGGCTTCGTATGCAAATCTTAATGGTGGTAGGAATTCGCATTGATATATTATTATTATCTAGAAAGGTTAGGTGGACTGTGGGAAGGAAAGGTTGTTATGTAACAACCCCTTTGGTTTACTGGCATGTGTTTATGGTTGGTAATAATGTAAAAATGAATGACATTTCTTTTAAAGTGCATTTTGACGAAAGCAAGTATTTTAAATATTGTATACCTTTTTTTATATATTGTACCGCACTATACATACGAATGTATAGTGCGGTACAGTAAAATTATGTCCAAGATTCATTTTATGAAACAAAATGTTAAGCGCAATTCAAATAAAAATACGAACACCTTCAAAAAACTATATAAATAATAACATAAAAAAACATGGTAAAATATCTTCATAATATCACTTTCACCGCAAATAAATCGCTACAAAGATATGACAGTATATGCAGTACAACCAGATGAAACGGAAATGAGCTCAGATTAAAATTAACAGATTTTATCTTGAAACCCATAAATGTGTATGAAAGTCGCGTACATTATCTTGTCAATTATAGCCAGTTTAATTGTGTCGGCCCTTTCTATAATATTAGCTCCTTTTAGGGTTCCGTATATTCGATCACGGAGCCCTAATCGCGATATTTTGTTTCTGCGAAGTATGGAATTATGAATAAAGTACATTATATATGATAGGTCTATACTGTGTTAGAAAAGAGAATTAAATGTAAAGGAAATTGGAATTCTACTTGTTTCATTCTTTTGTAATGTTTTATATTTGAAAAATTAGCAACATTTTAATGGATCCAATTAATTATTTAATAATTAGTGTAATCACTCTTGATTATCGTTTATTTATTAATGTGCAGTATTGCGATACGAGATAAAAAAGTAAACAGTACCTACTAAATGTGTGTGGTGTTAAATAAACTTTTCTTCTTCTTCTTCTTCTTCTTCTTCTTAAATCGTATCTAAGCAAAACTACGCATTATTTGGGCATTAGATCTGCCAATAATTAAGTTTGGTATAGCATAAAAATGATTGACAACCATTATCTGATGTATTATTAGTGTTATATATGTATTTAAATTATTATATTAAATACATTTAATATGCTTTTTAGATTTTAATCGAGATATGTACATGTAGGATAGTTAGGAAAGTTCTCGGTAATATCCAAGTTATATGATATTGCCTATGTGTTATACCTACTAGCAAATATAAATTCTGTTAAGTTTTGTGTTAGTGTAAAGTTTGAATTTGAAATTGTCAACACTTATATTATATACTTATAATATTATATTTGCCAGTTCACCCACAATTGAATTCAACAAATTCCCACAATTATTTAAATGTCGCAACGTTTTAAATATGAAATTTCGCATTTGGTATCAAATGACACAAAGGCTTTATTGCCTGTACATGCTAAACGAAATTTCTTGAGAACATTGTTACACTACTGATATAATATTGATATTTCTACATTTAGAAGAAAGTGTTAGTTAGGTCAACTACATAACTATGTACATAGAGTATAATTTCAAGAACGGATCATAACGATTTTTACTTTGTTGGATTTGCCTCCGATTCTATTAGAGCAATACCTGTTAAAATATGTTAAAATATAAATTAAAAAAATGTCTACCTACCCAGATGGAGAAGGGGCAAGCATCTAGTAGACCAGAATATATCTATAGACGTATTAATAGGTACGGTTACAAAAGTACCTTCCCAGAGTATGGGACATGACTTTCTATTTCACTATAAGCTATAAATCGGACACATATAGTTCCTGCTAAACCGGGAAGTGAAGCGAGAACTGGTCGCCATAATTCAACTGTTTCCTTTTCGGATTTTCACTTACGTAGTGATTTGATGATTGTAACTTGAATGTGCATTGTGAATTTGTGAGTTGAGAAGTGAAGGGTTTGTTTAGGATTTGATCGAAAGTAGTAATTTTTGCCAAAAATTGTCAACAAACATATACCTAAACTTTGTACCTACTAACTTATTTCAAAAGTGTTTGTGCGACTTCTATTAAGAATATTAGGTACATACCTAAATTATAATATAATTTATTTTATCAGATAAAAAGTGGTATGATGAAATAATTTAAGCTGATTTCTATTTAAATAAAAACATCTCAAACGCTATCATTTTCATCTGCAAATAACTCTGGTCGATTAAGAAACGTATCGCACATTTAAATAACATCATAAAAACGGTTCATATGTCTTGTATAAAAAACTATAATATACCTACCTATATTAAATACGCATATTATGAGTAATGCCACCGCAAAACATGGAAACAAAAAAGCCAAATAAACTTTATGTTTTCAAGGTGAGTAAAAAAAGATTACGCGAACAAATTTGTTTCTTAAGATAATGTTGACATTGATGTTGAGATCTGCTGGACGCGTTAAGTGCATGAGTTTTTAGTTTATTTAATGTTGATTCATATGTAAAACAGTTAAAGAATTAATCTTGTTTAAAAAATATTTCAAAGTTTGTATGCTTGCTATGATGTAAAATAACAAGATTAGTCAAGTGTGCTATATTTTCCCTTTCATTAATTAAAGTACCAACATTGAATTGATAGAGCAATTAAACTTTTATTTTCTGAGTTGTGCGAATACATTTAACATATTGGTCAGCAAATATGTTCCGTATGAAATGTTTCGATCTACGAAGCCAACAAGACATCCAACAAGTTTTTAATATCTTTATGATACAGACAATCCGTAAAAACAATCAAACAACATTTTCCAAACGTATACAATCAACCTAATATAATACCATCTCGGTATTTAGACAATCCATAAAAATCAACCAAACGTCTTCCACTTATACAAATACACATTAAACATCATCTCGGTATTTCCAAAAGCCAATAAGCCTAGACGGAGCAAAGTAGGTACACCATGACCGCAATAGAGCGTCGCGCCACGCTCGACTGACCTCTGGGAAACTTTTTTGTGTCGAGACCACGGCCGCGGCGGTGATAAGTGTAAAAACTTGTCACTGTTGTCAGTGAATAGACCTAGTTTGAAGTCAAATGATTGATGGATAGGTGAGTTTGAATGTAATAAGCTCTAGGATCCTGAAAATACAGCACACACAGTAGAATATGTATGTGCAGTATGGTGTAGAATTCAGAAAAGATGACATTGGCCATCTACAAATACATAGTTTTGAGATGTAAAGAGTGATTGATGAGAAGATTGGTGAGTTTGAATGTAATAAAATTTAGGGTCCTGAAAACACAAAACACAATATGCAAGATGGTGCAGGATCCTAAAAACACGATATCGTCAATGTGTATATAGAGTATTGACATAAGTATAGATTGATTGATGCAAATATTGGTGAGCTTCGATGTACTAAGATGCAGGATCCTAAAACAACAAATTAGCAGTGTTATATGATACAGGATCCTAAAAAGATATACTTGTTGTATGTAGAGTTAGTTTTGACATAACCATTTGAGTGATTGATTGGAACTTAAGATGCGGTTTCGTTGTAATAAGATGCAGGATCCTGAAATATGATGCGATGTCAAATAAAAATCTTTATTGACATAATAAATATGCGTGTGATTATAGCTTTTAAACTAATTAAAGGAGAAAAATCTTTGTTGAAAAGTATGTCCTACTTTGGATATTAAATTATGTTTACAATGAATTAAAATGAAATAAAAAAATAAACAGCATAGCGTGTAGAGCTATTATAAGATCATTTTACTTTAATATGCCGTAATAACTATTGTATTATGTTACTATGAAAGTATCATTTGTGAGACTTCAATCCAAGTTGTTATTATTGTTCAATTAGTGTAAAGTGATTAAGGCCAATGTTTAGAGGTATTTAGTAAAAATATGAAAACAAGAATCATTCAAATCGCTTCATTTAGTTTGAAACGTTTAGCGTTTGAAGCGATACTATTGGTTATTTACAAACACATTCATCGCTACACATCCTCGCACATTATTGGTGGAAAAGCACCCTTATAGAGTCACACAGTCTGCAGAGCCTTAACTCTCACAATTTTCACTGTTCACTGTCCAAGTGATTTTTTTATGTGATGAGTCGATAAATCGTCTCGCCTCGAAGGTTTCGCTTCCCAGGCCCTTTCCTGCGTGTTTTCGTTCGTTTTGTGTGAAGCCGCCGCTCAACTTTCCAAAACAACTTTTTGTTTCGTTTCAACGTTGCATTACCGGATTGCTTTCGTTACTGAATCGCAAATAAAACTGCAAGTGTGCGTATTATTCGAATCTATAGTTCAAATATTACCTTTGTGTTTTTGTTTTTTTTCGTAAAAAATAACTTCCTTGTACATTGAAATTGACCTTGTGCATTCGCTAATAACTTGCAATCACATCTTGACCTTGACATTGAAAAAAAATTGAATATGTCGTCAAAAAAACAGCTTAGTCATAGCGGTGCGAAAAGCTCGGGATCAATGGCCATAAATCGTCTTCTGATTCCATAAAATGTAGGAAGTGCGGCTTTATTTATAGAAGTTTGACGCTCGCACGCGTCGCTCGCGCAGCGCTCGCGGGACGGCGCAGGGTCGGCGGACTGCGGACTTGCGGAGTTCGGCGCTCAGTACTCGCCGAGGCTCCGTCCCAGTCGGTGTTGCGTGACGGCGTACCGGCCTACGTGTGAACCGCACGCTCGAGCGAAGGTGTCAGTGATTACAGCGATATCGTTCCGCCAATCGCGGCCGGCTGCTCCACGTAAACGATAAACTATCAGTCCGCCGTTGATTTGCGCCGAATGAGAATTTTTCACGGCGTCCCGATAATATCGAGTGTTTTGACACGGGATTCCGTCTATAATTGAGTCCTTGCGTGAGTTTTGTTGTGCTCGTGATTCAAGATGAGGCCGAAGGAGGAGGTGGACACGAAGATCCAGACGGGTGCGTTCATCCTGTCCGAGAAGATCGACGATACCAAGTCGAAGAAAAGTGAAAAGGAAATCAAGAAGGAGATGAAGAAACTGGAGAAGGAGAAGCAGGAGCGCGAAAAGCGGGAGAAGAAAGCTCGCGAAAAAGAAAAGGAGCGTGAGAAGCAAGCTAAGAAAGGTAGGTTAATTTTTTAAATTACAAAATATGCGCTCTATCGCGTTTGCGGCTATCGTGATGTCATCTTGCTCAATTATAGAAATTATAGAGGTTACTAGAGTCGAGCCCGTATGTCGGATACGAGGCAATAAAATTTTGTCACCATTATGACTCGCATAGTTGAAAATTATTATCGACGCTCTTAATGGTTACATCACTGATGGCCTTGACGACGCCTAATTTATCAAATACTTCTCATTAATACTTATTGACTTTGGCCTTATCGACACTTTGTGTAGAGCTGTTTTGCACCGCAGATTATTATTTCAGTGTGCGAAGAACAAAACGCATGAAATCATTTTCTATATTCGGTGGACGGCATCGCAATTCTGTGTTGCCAAAAAACTGGTTTTACAAACAATTCTTAATGACCGATTCAGTCGCGATCTCATGGCTCGATTTTAAATTGGGTAGCAACTTGTTTATGTTTGTCGCCTTAAATTATTATTATCCAGTTTTTTTTGATATCATACGTGACTCGTCCAACGTTGCAGACCGCGTGCCGGTCTCTATCGCGTTGTTAGACTAATTTTTGACAAATATCAACTGTACAAGCTTTGATGTTGGGACATTTTTGTGCTAGAAGTTTCCGAGAATTCACTGCTCGGTTCTGTCGTTCCAGAAAATAAATCGATTCCTATTATTTGTAAAATGAAGGTGTGTAAAAGTGGAGCGCAACGAACGCGAGAATCATAGCAATATGAAACCTGCTGGTGTTTTAAATTGTGTTGCTTAATTGGATATTTATTTTGGTTGTGTATTTAATTAAAGTTCGTGATTTCATCAGCATTTAAACGTACAATATGATTATTTTTACAAGTGACTTGATCGTTATAATGTAGAGTAGGTATTGACATTGAATTCAATTGATGCTTGTGATATTATTTACTTTCTTTATTTCTTCGATACACAAGTCTGATTGCGCAATTAGGTAACATTGAATTCGAGAATAAATATTAACGATATAAGTACAAATCAAATGATGTACATAGAAAATATTGTATTAAAATGCAAATTCAAAGTTAATCTGCTACATTAATGGCAATCGTGTTCCCTCTCAAGGGGATCGTAGCTAAGTTCTAGATTGTTTGTCGGTACACGAATTGCAAAACAAACAACGTTTAATGGCCACATGTTATTTTAAGGATAGTATTTTTTAACTAATTGCGTTGATTCGATCGAGACAAAATGGTTTCGTGAATCGTGGCCAATAATAACAGTAGGCCAGTTTCTTGGAGAACTAACAATAAGAGTATAATTTCCTTGTGGATTGATTTAATAATTCATAAAGTTCGTAGCCTGTGCAGTTTTGGCAGAGCACCGGTTGTTAATTTTTAGCTTGTAGCCGACTCGGGCGCAGTCAATTGAATTTATAATACAGACTGCCGTACAAACGACGGCTTATAGACGAATTTTAAAGTGGTAGAGTTAAAGCCAATTTTAGGAGCTTGTTGAGTTTATAGCCAATAATTTTGACGTATATTGCGTATACTGGAGGTATAGCATTGTGATAATATGCTTTTTTTTGTTTACATAAATGTGGTATACCTCATTTTACTTTATCCTTGATACTTCCATTTTTGTCTTGTTTGTTATTACAACACAGAAATGTTAATTCTTTTGTTTTTAAAACTTCTTCCTTCATAACCTTTTCATGTATTCGCTATGTGAGCAGACATGGTTTTGACCTTTTCAAACCTGCACACGTCCGATCGTTTATCTTCTTGGGCAACCTTTAATTTATCAACATAAGGCCGTGCTGTTACAATAATCCCATTGAAATTTAGTTTCTCTTTCACTGTATTTATGTATGAAGCGCTAGTGTATAGAAACGGCGCGTGACCACACGTTACATCGGAATTATAAACAGACGAACGGGATTGATGCACTGTTTTGCATATTGGAGTCTCTTCAGTCACGCCTGTGGTGCGAATTGAATGTGGAATGATGGAATATGCGCTAGATTGTGTGCTGTTTTTGTTGTGTTGTTCAATGGATAAGGCAGGTTTCCTGGTTTATTGCTTGTAAGGAAACTAATGACTTTATTTTAATAGATTTAGAGTGTCCTATACTATGCATGTCCAATGTGAGCAAATCCAACAAGTTTCTCTACTACTACTGCTGTTATTACTATACTATACTTAGGGAAAATATTCTTGGTCTACAATAAGAGCCTCTATGTGACTCTCCTGCGCCATCTCTTGTCAGTTTCCCTACATTAGCAAAATACAGAACAAATCCTTAAAATCAAATTTCTGTTTAATGTTTTGAAATATATACTTAATGCTTTTTCATAACCATTTTCCACGAAGTGTCTGCTATAATTTAAACATTAATCTCTCAGTTAAGATAATAGTCTGGATTCCGTTTTCTTTCACCTTGCATTGTGATGAGTTTTTCATAGACTTCTCGGTATTATATCCATTGTTTTGGTGCGTGTCTATTTATAATCTCTCTCATTAGTTCTAGGTTACGTGGCATATCAGTCATAGCCCCTGCATAGATTTATCTTATATTGATAATGAATGTATACATTGCATTTAGTAACGTCATTGTTGGGTTTGGTAGTCAATGTTTTTTTGTACTAATTTTTAAATAATTTTTGGCGCACATTTCATACATATAAATGAACAATAATATAATATTATCACTATATAGTGCTCTTTTATTCTTTGCATTAATTGCATATTTTCTTTTCCAGTATTTAAAAAAAATGCAAATTCATGAAACAAGAGATTACCAAGGAAATAGCTGCGTCACGGTTTTTCGCTGATCATTAAATATTTTTTGTTTATATTCTATTGACGAATTGCATTACGATAAAAACAGACGGTTTAGGTTAACCGGTTTTGTATCTTTCGAAGGTCGGATAAATTAATTACGCAGAAGCAATAAAGCGTACGAACTTGTTATTACCTAATTTATGATAGTTATGTAAATTTCGCGTGAATGTTTCCTGTTTTTGATTGTGTCATTAAAAGTGAAATTGGTGTTTGGACGATTTGGTTGTTGATTCGAATTATAATGATGTTTTGCTTATTCTGAAAGGATATTATTCAAGGACATATAATGGTGGTTAGGTTAAGTATACACTATGGGTAATTCTGTAACTTGGTTAGGAAAATTTTCCATTTTTCCAGATATGAACGAATGAGACTACACTATAAAAATCCGCGAACATTATTTCACATTACCCTTAAATTTTAAATTGTCTTTCCGACACCATTTTATTTGTTCAAGTAGTCAATAAAAGAAACCGCAAAAAAAATACATTTGAATAATGATGGGTATGAAATATAGTACATACTTAATTTCAATTTGTTCGATTAATTAGCAGTTACAAAGATAACAAAGGATGGGTATTAAGCAGATTGCGATAAGGTCTCTTTGTTCACAGATTACATAAGTATACATAATATTATATAGACTTGCGAGTATTCGTGCCAATAGCTTCGAGATATTAACATGCTGTTCGTTAATGTCTGCTTTATATTCAACTATATTCATTTTTTGTTAGTCTATCGTCGTTTCTGGTAAGTGAAAATAGTCAGTAAATAAGGCTATTTTCCTGTTAGGTATTTTTAGTTTCAAGTTAGAAATGGCAGTGTGTAATACAATATAAATATGCGTGAAATTTCGTTTTTCAAGGTAGGGTGCTTCATGCTTGTGTGAAATTTGCACGAATGCCTGATTCGTTTTGCTATAACATGAACGAATTTTCTGGATCATCTACAATTATCTGTCAACTAATTATGCATGGAATAATTCTCTAAGTTATCAGAGTACAATTTATACTAACCAAAACGTCTTCGGAAAAGTAGAGTAGAAACGAATAACAGCAATGAAATCTATTGTGTAGGCTAGATAATTAACCTCAAAACTAACGAAACACTGTAACTTTCGCAGGGACCAGTCAAGGAATTATCGACAATATACCACTAAAATTAAGAGTGATATGGTAACACACACTAAGCGTTACAATTTACAACGAGAGGAACACACGATATTATTATGTCACACAATAACATCGCGTGAGCGCTGCACCCGAAAAGCGAATGTATGAGTCACGAGAGGAAAGTATAGGATCATCTCTCGCCAAGATTTCAATGTTTCGATTCCGTCACGGTTGGATTTAGAATGCTTTTTCGTTTCCAATTGTGTGTAATTGATCATTCTGTTTCTATGGTCTGTGAAATTTTAGATGATGTTTTTACGAATCAACATCTAGACGTCGTGTTACTACACATAGTAGATCAAAATGCTTTCCGACTCATGTTTCTGTTCTATTATAGTGTTAATATGTATTTGATACTGTCTATCTATTATCTTTGTCTGTACTAAAATAGTTGCTTGATTTGTGTATTGAATTTTGAATCGTCTTAAACGACCAAATGATTCATTCGTTACGCTTGTAAACATCATATCATATTTATACATTTTTACCATATAAAGATTTAATAATTTACAATGTTATATCCATTGGTCAATGTCAAGAGAATCAGCTTGTTTACCGCCTTGAATCTTTATAAATTTAATAACATGTTCGTCTTACTCCATCGAGATAGTATGTACTACGTACTAGAGAGGCGATCGCTACTACACTCTCTTTAACACGAGCTAGAGGCAAGAATCACAAGTCTCTTTAGTCTGTGCCGGACTGTGCCCCCCGCTTGCCGCGTCAACACGTGTTATTGCTCTGTTCAAAATGCCTTCGTGTGTGCTAAGATATTGTTTTAACAGTTCCCATAATACAAACAAAGCCCGAGGAGTGACTTTTCACCAGTAAGTTTCCTTATTATGAGTAAGTAATGCATTTTACTAATATTGTTATCATTTTGCGAAAAATCACCACGCGTTCTGCGTTTCGCGCCATTTTTCATAGACTAACAGCACAGACGTGACACTATCGATGAGTCTGTTAAAAAAATGTAACTGGATTTTTTAACTATGTATATATACAATATATACTAGGAAAGATTACCGTGTTGTAGTACCTAAATATTTATACTTTTACCCGACTACGCAAAGTAAAACGGTAGGTTATATTAAGTAATATTTATTTATTTACCTATTTTTATTTATTAAAAAAAATGTTCATCAACAGTTGTTCCAATAGGATTTATAAATTATTATGCACAACAATTACAAATAAACACAACATTCACAGAAACTAATACAGTAAAAGTTCCTTAATCGCGCTTCCTTTAGTCACGTTTTCACTATTCGCGGATTAAAAAAATGCGACCCAATTTCTATATTCGCGACTAAACATTTTTTTTATTCGCGGATTTAATAAGTACATACATAATAATAAAATTATTCCAATAGGTATCTTACCCAATATCCTTGTCAAATGGACTAATAAGAAAGTAAAATAGATCTTATTACAAGTTTGCCTAAAGTACATAATATTATGTTCTTAAATGATATCGCCGAGGCCTTTGACACAAGCCGCCTTTGTCGCAAGCCGCCTCTGCGGCGATTGATGTTTTTGAGAATGTAAATAAACAGAATGGAAGCAACCTTATAACTCAATAAATAAAGTATATTACACGCTTTATATTAGCTTCACCTGTATGTTTGTAACCGACTTCTTTGGGCGCGATTTTGACCCACTTTAAACGGCCAGATTTCGTTCAAACTTTGTAGATTTATTGAGGACCGATGACAATACACTAATTTGATAAAATAAATAATAGTTAAAAAAAAATAAAAAACACGCTTTTTATAGAAAACCGACCTAAAAGCGTGTTTTTTAGTTTTTTTAAACTATTATTATTATTTTTAAATGTAGTTCCGTTTATAGTAAAAGCCGCTTTGCGTATTTATTGTTTCGTCTTTCACATTCGTTACAAAAATTGTGATCGAGTAAGGGGGCGTCCATAAATTACGTGAGGTGTTTTTTTTAATTTTCTGCCGCTCCCTCCCCCCCTGGTGAGATGTCGTGAGATTTTATTCAACCCCCTCCCCCATCCTCGAATCTCACGTGAGATTTTTCAAAATGTGAGTTTCTTATACGTAAACGCCATCAACATTGAATCATCGTATCCATTTAATTAGGGCTATTATAAACCAATACTCCAAAATTCGATTACATCATGAAGCAAAAACTGATAAAACTATTGATTACTACACAAAACGACAAAAGCTTACTAAATTGATATTATTTAAAGGAAATTAAAATACATAGTTTAATATAAAATCCTCTTTTTATTAATTCCCTAGTATCAGTACCACCAGATAGTACCGAGTAAACAGATTGCACAATGTGTCGCATCTGCACGCATTGCTTAATCTTTGAACTTGAAGCCACGCCTCGCTCGTTCCACACGTACCCCACCACATCGGCCGCGCGCAATGTTTTTGTTTGGAATAACCTCTCTAGTGTACATATATCTCGATGTCTTACTCATCTTTATTTTAACGTATTCTTAAAGTCATTCCAACATCATGGCTATATATTCCTATCAAGTCAAGGCTTTTTATATCAATTTCAAAGATCATAAATGTATTAGATTTTTCACTAGATATAGTATTCTCTCGATGAGGGTATTTCTCGTCTCAATTGAATTCGTGACTAGATCCGGCGTAAATAACTGTAAGTTTTTTGTCCCCAGTACAGTTACCGTGATGGACAGTCTTTAGCACTTGTATATCTATTACCTTCGTGCTGTCGTTAATCATCCAGTGACTACTAGCAATTAAAACGTTTTTGTACTGTTACTTCTTTGAGTGATAAAGGTTTAATTGCAGGTGTTTGTGTTACAGTTTTATGGATCTATCGCCTTTTCTCTATAAGAACGTGTGTTCTGTCTTTGTTATCGTGTGAATAGCGATTTTATGTGATCTCCTCCTATGACCGTTTTGTATACGAAGAAATATTAGAAAGAAAAACTGTGTTTTGAATTACTGAATTAACGTATGACGCGTGCTATATTACTAGTTCATGTAGATTTATCAAATTTTGTACATCTATCGAAATCGCTATCTCAAAGCTTTTATCTGACTCAGATGGATGTAACAAATTTTGGATCCACGTGTATTCAAGTCGAAGCATAATTTAGGCGCCGGCGGAAGCACTAATTAGCGGCGTCTGCGCACCGAAATAGAAAGGATTGTGCGGTATTCCGAGTTGTTTATTTTTCCCCGGTTTTATAAATGTGAATTTATGGATGTTCTGCAACTTTATGGGGTCAATGGAACGGTTCTGTGTTGAGTTCAATACTCGTATAGGAATAAAGTTTATTATGGCACATGTTGAGAAAAGCTGTTAGAATTGTTTGATTTTCTTTGGTGTGAAATGAAATTATCTATGTGTATGATAAATGGCTCTGAACTATGAATATGTGTTCATGGATCAACCCCTGTCAGTTTCCTCTTTACAGATCTTTATTTAGAATGATAAAGGGTCACTAAAACTTAGGATAAGCTGTGACAAAAAATGAACATAAAATTCTTAATAATTTCCTTTATCTTTTTGCCGCTGGTCTATATTTTTCAGGCGAATATGAGTTCTCAGATCTACGATTCTAGGAATGATAAGGAACAGCGCGTTTCGCTTATTAACAGTGTCGCATATTATTGAAAAAAAAATATTAAGTGCTGCCTCATAACATTCGTTAAAATGTAAATAATAACGTTTTTAATAGTAGCGTTATAGTCGATTAACATTGACATAATTTTGAAGGTTAACGGAACTGTTTATTATTTTAACGATACGTTTCACTTTCATATAAAGTTGATTTATTTGATAGCCTGTTATCGTTTTATTCGTTTAGCTTTGCCTCTCATGTTCTTTTAATAGGGCGTTATTTTTGTATGTTATTATGGTTGAGAGGGTATGGACGTTGTAATTATAGTTTGGGGGTTCATCCGTCTATATTTAGGTTGGATATCCTGCTTCCTTGGTAATGACCGAGTGGTCGCCAACTGTGTAAGCTTGCATTGAAGTTTTGTCAACTTTTATTGGATTGACGAATGATTTAGTGGAGTGAATAAAAAGTGAGTTCTATTGAGGATATGATGTTAAAAAATGTGTAGTAGATTATGAAATGCTTATCATTAAACTAAACAATACCTAGAGAAGAGTATAATATTGTTGTCTATTTTTTCTGTTTTATTTGTTTAGGATAAATGTAGGTACTGTACATGACAATAAGATAACTCTACGGTAATACCTGTAACATGTACATATAAGTTTTCTGCATGACACACATTTCTAAAGTTTTCTGCATGACACACATTTCTATACTTACATGTGTATTTACTGGAATGTGTGTGATAATATTGATAAAGTATCGACATTGAGTTGTCATTCATTGATTGCGACATAGTTAAGAAATATCACCTCTCTTTCTTCACAATGCTAACAGGTGAGACGTCCTATTGTAATATAATGCTTAAATATTTACTATGTTAATGATCGAGGTGGTAAACGAATATTGTCCTAATAACAATGGTATAGAGTAAATTTTTGATTGTGACTTCGTTGGACAGAAGTGTTGCAAAATACACCTGTTTGATCGAATTAAGTAATATTGAAGCACGAAAATGAAAGTGTATTCTTGATATCACGAATTTTATAAAGCTAAAGACGTATTTTACATTGGGAAATAGTGGAACAAGCATTAAAAAAAAATCAAACAAAAATAATTATATTTGTTTACTGTGGCATAAACTAGAAGTAAAACGTCTTAAGTCATAACAAGACCTGATTATAAAGAGTGTAAATTAAATATGCATAATAATATATGCCATTAAAAGGCTTCAAGAAACAAGAATACCTACACAATAAAAACATTAGTATTAAAACATTAATTCTTTTTACTTAAAATAGTTATAAATAAAACTGGTTTCCATTTAATCAAAAAGGGACCATCTCCATCGGTCACCTTGGATGTATAATGTCCACATTTATATTATCAATGACATCAGCGTAATATAATTTTAGTCATAAATGTGTATTATGTAAAAAAAACTGAAGGTTTTATCTAGATTATTTGGTTAGTCTATAAAGAAACCGGTTTTGCATTGTGACTTGTGAGTCAGAATGAGCTTCACAAATTTTTAAAACTGGTTTCTTAATTTTTAGGTTTAATCTTGGATGATGAAGATCTCAGTTGCGGGAACTGTTTTTCAGATATGTCCTCTTGTGGCTTAAATGAATACCTACTGGTTATAATATTAAAATGTTATCTAAGAATTACCACTTCATCTTGAAGTTGTAAAAAACTTTTTTTAATACAGAATGTAGCCAAAGTCGATGTAAACATGTTTAACTTAACTATATATGATTATCGTAAGTAACTCTTATGATATTATCAATTCTAATAGACTCTCCATTTGTTAATTTCTTTGTGCAAACTCATAGTATGATTTACATATTCCATAATACCTGTATTCATTATCAACTCTATTCACCAGTATTAGATCTTAAAATTGAACGACAAATTTAATTAATTAAATACAAGTGCTGCTCATTTCATAATAATTAATGAGTATCTAATCAATTCGCTTGTTATTACAATGATTAATGTTACATCATCAGAGATAGCATTAGCAACGGTATATATAATTTATTGTAACAAAACATTATATTCACCAAATTATTAGCATACTAGCTTTCCGCCCGTGGCTTCGCCTGCGTTTTCAAAGAAACTCTAAAACCTATCCTATATGTTAATCCAAGTTACCCTCTATATGTGTGCTAAATTTCATTGTAATCGGTTCAGTAGTATTTGCGTGAAAGAGTAACAAACACACACACAAACTTTCGCATTTATAATATTAGTAGGATCTATAAGATTTTGTTCTGCTTATGTGACCTCTGTATTCACATAGGTGAAGTCAACGAGATTCGAAATTCATTTATTATTGAGGTAAAAATATTCATAAATATTGAATGGAATCTCCGATACAATTATTTGACCAGATTTAATGTTCTGGTACTTTCTGGTATAGAGAATTTGAAGATAGTATTTTAACACTTGTAGCGTTATGATTTGCGATTGTTTAATTTGTATCAGGATACATGTAGGTACATTTGCGACACATATTATACTTAAAATATATACTCAATTATTTTTGAATTGACGAATTCTATGACAAAAATGTTATGAAATAATATCTATCTACTATGTTGTTGATTATATTACAACGTGCGAAATTTAAGTCAATAGCTTTATATATATACTTTATAAGTTTATAGTCTTATATAATATGCATCATATTACTAATTAGTGCCACTCAAAGTATTCCAAGAATTCCTTACTCGTTTTATATTAACGATGGAAACGATGTTTAGCGCTTGTGAAATTTAGAATACACTCGCTTTTAGAGGCGATAAATCAATCTTCGTGTTCTCCGTGGAAAATTAGTTTTCTCAGCCAAAATCAGCAGCCCCCGTTTCAATTTATTGCAGTGACTGGACATTTTCTATGTTTATAAGATATCTGTATTGATATTTTTTATTTTGTTCAAAATTTATAGGTTCAAAAGAAAGACATGGAAGGAAAATATGCAAATGTATTCGATTTTTAAATAGAGCAATGGATTATTATGTAACTTTTTAATCATAGAGATTAAAAGGCCTCATCGAATGATCTTGCGCAGCTTCTTCTCGTTAAACTTGAAATTAATCTTCTCCTGTCCTACATCCTGTCAAGAGGTCTAAAAGAAGTCCATGTCTTAAAGCTTTCACATTAGGTGCAGGCATTACGTAACAAAAATTTACTCCGAAATACATAAGAATTAACATTCCAAGTACGAAAAGTACAATTGTTCATGTTTATTTTTAACGAAACTTGCAAGGATGGTTACTTGCACACGATGACGCCATTTTACCTTCAAACATGTCTTGGCCACTTGGTTTTGTTTTACGGTGAATTTACATCAAACGGAGCTAGAGCTAGAGTAAGACCATTATTTCGTGATCTTTTAGTGTAAACGAAACCTCGTATTCAGTGTTGTTCAGTATTAGAACATTGCATAGAATTTGACCGCACTTAGAACAACGAAAAAATGCTCTACGCTTGTTTACACTAAAATAATTCGACAGAGTGGGTTAAGAATGAGCATTCGCTCGTTTGATGTAAATGCACCGTTATGCGAGTAATGTTTTTGCTTTTAAATGTTTTACATATCCGTAAGGTTAAAGGGGAGAGGTTAAGGCTCCGTAAGAAGGCAGAGGTAGATGTAAAAAGTTAAAGAAATAGTTGGTCCTTTTTGTTGGAAAAATATTAGAATGTTCAATGCCATTTCCATACTGAAACATACCACAGAGTATATGATAATTTAAGTAAGGTAATACATGTACAAATTACATATGAACTCATTTCTAGGTAAATTTTTGGGTCGTGATAAGGCCTAACTTTTAGCTACCTGTCATGTCATTCCGAATACTAAACGTAAATTTTGTAGTGAAACTTCCTGTGGAAACTTCTAATTAGGCAGTCGAGTAGGTATTTCAATTAATGTCGGTCACACTTCACGTTAGCAGTTTTTATGCAAATTTCGCCACAAAACGTATTATGGCTGTTGTTAACTGCGATAGTTAGTGTGATAAGCTTTGAACAGACTGTCTTGATGGCGTGGTTCTTGTATTTTATGAATGTTTAAGTATGGGGTATATAAGTTTAATACGTTTGTCGTTTTCTTTATCTTTAGTTTAAATTGAAATGTGCTATTCGAGTGTTAATTGTTTGTTTTTACAATTAATGAGTTTAGTGTGATGAACCTTGTGATATAGCACAACGAGATTGCAATGTATAGGCAATGCGCCAATGCAGGTACAGACTATTTATGACATATAAATAATTCTAAACCATTATTGTAAATTCAAAATAGGTGAATAATTAACACCTTGAATTTTTTATAATATAAAGATTTTGTATAAGTATATCTTGAAATAAGGATAAAAATAATAATTTTACTATACAGGCCGATTAAAGAAAGCTGGCACCTTCACAGTACTCACACTTATGCAATTTTACTATACAGTATGTTCAAAAATAAATGCGACTAGTTTAATTGTAGACTTGAATTGTAAAATGAGTGCGTTGTAGATAAATATAATTATGAAAGCTCTCATAATTTTTATTTAAAATTACAATTTAAAAGTAACTCAATCGATGAACTTAATTATTTATTATCATAATCAATTGTAATAATATAGTATTGATAATCATTCAATTATCAAATAGTTAATAATTAAATTTCATGTCATATTCAAAATAACGATAAAATCAATACAAATAAGTAAAAAAGCGAAGTATCTCGTCGAATATAGTTAGTATGTAGTAGATATGCCTAACGTCTTTGTTTTAATTACATCACCCTGTATTTATAAACAATTGCAAAATAAAAACAATAATTGTCCCCTTCACCCTCATAAGCTAGTCTGCACGCGAGAGAGACGGACAGACTTTTCATGATGCGTATGCAGTATGACGTCACGCCGCGCGCGTCTTCACAGACACTACACAATATGTGCAATGTGTAAATGTGTTGACGTTCCAGCTCTTCTTAATCGGCCTGTAGCATTTAAGTTTTCTTTATAATAAACATTGTATAGAACGATTATTTGTGTCAAGTGCAACAGATAATTAAATTGTTATTTATGTCTAAAACACTCGTATTTATCAGTTCGGTTGGTTAATTATTATTGATTTGTATATGCTTCGTTTGTTTATAAATATCGGTAATATTGTGCAGTCGTAAATATCTCGCTGGTTACGTAATGTTAGCTGGTCTGTTTTAAAGTGTATATGTGTTTATTTTGTGTGATAATGCTTAGTGTTTTTTTATTTATTTTGGTAATTAACTGTTTCGGAAAAATCAATAGGGATGCCACTGAGGAATTGAAGGGAACAAAAAAATTGATACCTATGTTAGTTAAAGAAACGATGAAATAAATAGTTCTTGAATATTGAACAACCTGCAAGATCTATACCTAAGGTACTACGAAAAAAACTACAAATGAATAAAAACAATTATATTTCAAAAATCCTATTATATGAAGGATAGAATATCCAAGTTACATATTTTTTCATACATTGTTATAACGAGTCAGCGAGTGTGCGTTCGCATTGCCCTAATGAGGATGCTGCTGGCGAATCATTTGGCGGAAGCTTCAGCTCCTCTTCAAAGATATTGCTCTAGTGTTTTGTTTGGAATGTATCTATGATAGTGATTAAGGCATGTTTGAAGCCCTGGGAAATGGGATAGAGGTTATAATTATAGATAGTCTTGTGCTCTACCGAATTTTTATTGGTCCATATCAGACTTTGCACAGGTCACAATTTGTGTCCTTCCTTTTGCTACTATTGATGTTTTGAACAGGTGGTTTAATACATAGTGTATTAAATTAAAGTAAAATTGGGTAAACAAACATCTTTGCATTTATATTCAACTGGTTAATCAGCTGGACTTTATAACGTGATGAAGTCATCAGCTTCACAATACCTAGATTACATTAATCCTATTTTAATCACTTCCGCTCGAGCAAATGGTTTTAAGTTTCAACATGCGAAATATTTAGCCTTGTATAATTCGCGATCGTGGTATGCAATTACCATTCTCAATTTGGCAATTTGTTACCTGCGACCTTGGTCAAATGAGCGGCGTCCGCGACCTTGCCAATCGTCTAGTGGAGGAAGAATCGCTCCCTAGTCGCTTTTACGGTTGACAGATTTTGTACTGGCATTAATTTCCCGTTGTCTAGCGTGGAAATGTGGCTAGGATGGAGTAAGATTGAGAAATAGGCGACGCATTTATGGTATTATGACTATTGGATACAGGAGACATTAAAAATTTTACATTCTAAGAGCCCATAGAAGGTGGATCTTCGTTTGTATTTGAGATAAAGATACTAAGCTATTTAAAGGTGTACGAAAATATTCTGTCAAATATATTAATTTGAATTTAAGTGTATTCAACAACAAATTTATACGTACAGCAGATAGAGACTTTAACTATGAACATGATCATTTTTGATTTATATATAGTTTGGCATTAATTAACCGTATCTCAAAGACATCAGCGGCGTTCCGCTCTTTTTATTCTCCATCGCACAGTCTGGTGCCAGCGGAATGTGCGAATGTTTATATTTACTCCAGCCCCTGGAATGTCTGCCGCGCGTCCATCGTCGCCGTGTCTGGACCGACTCCTCGCCCTAAGGCCTATAATCTCCTGACGCGCTTCATAGCGAATTCATTCCATTTTCAACCATCTCGCTCTGACACTACAGGATCAGTTTCTCCATCCCTATCTGCGTCTAGCACGTCGTACCGATTTACTGAAAAGTGTCACAGCATTTACACCTTTAAGAATCCCGTCACAAATAAGCTTGTCATTCACGCCACTAATTTGTGAAATTGATAAATGCGAATGACTCGCTAATTTATACTTGGCTCCCAGTTTCGTAGAAAAGGAATAGCAGAGGACCTAAATATGCGCCTTGTTAATAAGGAAGCGTTTGCGATTCGGTTGTGCGTGGGTTGGATTCATTCATAGTTCCAAATATAAACGATTTTGTTTATAACTGTAAATTGTAAATGTAACACTCGGACGGACGCATTTACTAACAGAAGTCATAGCTTATAAGTGCTTTGGTTAAAATTGAAACTATGCTGTTATTGTTTGAAAACGTTACTTAAAATAATACGTTTTCTCAGGGTTTACGACCTGACATGGACTATTAAAATCAATAATATGAAGATCATTTAGTCTTATTTCTAGAATATGTAAAGATTAAATAAATTAAGGAGCATTACAATAAGCTCAAGAACGTGAACCAAATACATCACAAAATTACAAATAAGGACTCATTTATAAATTTCTATCATCTTAACAAGAACCACAATACAAAAAAAACGATACCCCAAAATGCAGAGCTCAAAATGATCAAGCAGAACGTTCGAAGTATCTAAGGACATGAAATGGGGCACGTGTCGTAATTAGTGACGTAAGCGGAGCGTGTAACTATAATTTCCGGGCCGAGGGGCACCTTTGATCCTCTCACAGATTTTATCATATGATAGACATTGTGTAAGGTTTAAGAAATTTTTGATAAACCTGTTAAATTTGTAGCGTGGTGGTCTATCTACATCCACAACACGTAGATAGACCACGCTACAGTTTTTCTGGTGGACACTAATGTTTTGATTTGACTTAAGCTAGAATTTTCAATTCAATAGAGTTAATCAAAGAAAACGTACGCAAAAATGTAAGGAAATTGAATAAGCGAAACTACAACAAAATTCCACTTAACTAAATAATTCAGGCACGCGTTTCAATCGCATTCCATTCAAATATGTTAATTTATGCGAGCTTTATCATTCTCAATTAGTTTCGATTAATTTGTCATTTTAAATTTTAATATTCCACGATAACTGATACCACGCAATGTCAAGCCAGCCTCCGTACAGCAGCCGAGTTTAAAGCAGTATTACTTCCAGAATGGAAAAATGACAGCGCTATATGGGTGGTTTAGCGCCATCACTTTCCCACACTGGAAATAATACTGCTATAAGACATGGTAATGCCCCTGGTCGTCAAGCCGGTCCGCTACACCCAGTCTAATGCGTCATCCGGGTCAATTTGCCTTATGTAACCGGCCCAACTGTTTACATCGTATTACGGCAGTATCGTTTAACGTAGTCGCTTTTAACATCTGTGCCTGTTTTTATTGCTTATAAAAAAACCTGATGACCGACTTGCGATGTACTGGTCGATGATGCTGTAATATAAGGATTTACACTTGCTTAACTATTTCAATAGTTTATAGTGCATCCATTTCATTCACTAAGAATCAATATTATCAAATTAATGACTAATTGGAATAAGTCTTGGTCATATCTTGTTTCTTGTTTAGTATTGGTATTGTAAGCTTTAAGATATTTTTTAGTTTCATTTTATTAAAGTAATGGTATATGCTGCGAAGTATCAAGCTATTGTACGATACGTGCGTATTTGAGAAGTCACAGAAGGGCCGATTTCACAACGCCCAAGTTCAGATAATGTCATCACATCGTGTTTTGTCACAACAGGTCACAACCAATGAAAGAGATAGCATAAATATTGTCCAAGGAATATTGAAAATAGTAAAAGCGACTACAAATTATAATAAAAACAACGAATATCATATTGGCACACAACAAACAACAATTGGACGAATAACTTTCTAGTTAAAGTGAAAGTTGTAAAGGGCCAAGTGAATTCCCTTTCTACAATATGGAATGCATTGGAATAAATCGATTGGAAATAGATTTCAGACAATATGGTAGCCGTATCCGCGGAATAAACGTCGTAAATTGTAAATACCGGTATAAAGATTTAACGATCTGTGTCCTATTTAGTAAGCACGAGTTTGTAGGATACAACCAACGATACAACTGATGGTACTGGATTGAGGATTAATTGAAAATATTTGATTTCAACCTGTATTGCTATAGTCTTAAGATCCGAATTAAGATCGACCTTCACCCATCCGATAACTAGATGAGACGTATTTTTATCAAATATAAGTTATGAACAAATATGCCTATGATAACTTGCCTATCAAAAAGTACCGTGTTTTTTTAGATATGTTGCTTTGTTTTATCTAGTTGGAGCAGTGAGTCAAATAGTGATTGGTTTCTGGAAAAGATGATTTAAGGTACAGATCAAATTTACTTCGTATTAGTTTTATTGTTTATTAATTCTAAAAGGTTTTTCATCAGTTTAATGTTCCTTAAAGATACAATTATGCATTTATAAGGTATCATGCGGTAATAAGTTACAGGGTCAAGACTTAAACCTTGTAGATTTATTTAAAGTTTAGCCATGAAGTGACTTTATAACGTTAAATAAATGAGACAATGAAGAAATTTGGTATTTAATCTGTTTTAAAGTCCGTTACTATTAAAGGAAATTTAATGAGATCATTTTCTTTGCCTATAGAATTTATAATTTATAGAATCTAGAATTTATAATATCCGTAGGTAGTATAAGATTTATTTGCAATTTAACCAAGGAATATAGGCTATTTTTTTGTCATCCCTGTTCAACCCGGACGAAGCTGTGAAAAGCGGCTAGTTATTTACTAAGTAAGTTTTAAAGATTGTAATATATTTATTGCACTATCGATAGAGGAAATTATAACATATTGTTGTAATGCTTAATATTTTAGTTCGTGGTTTCGTGGTTTTGGTAACGGAGCAGTTACGTAACATTTTGTATCGAATGCATTAGAATGGATTATTACCTCACACCGAGTTTATTGGTCGAAATTTAGGGTAAATTCATTTCGTAATCATTAATTACTTATTGATTTTATTTTATGAAGAAATGTTGTTTTGTATACATATAAAAAATTGGGAATACGTAAGTCACAGATATTAGTTAATATTAAATAGACATTTGGATTATGGCCTGTACCCTCATAGGAGGCCCGTGTCCCAGTGCAGTGGGAACGAATATGGGCTGATGATGATGATGGTGATGAAATAGACATTAAATATTTAGTTAAACATTTTGCAGTTGTGAAATATAACTCTTATTTTATTTATGAAAGAAAGACAGAATTCATAAAGATATTTTTTTATATGGTCGTCGTAAAGATCGTGATTAAAATCTTTTTATAGAGCTATTAAAATGCGTCTTTAGTTCTTCGTTACAAAAGTTTTATTACAGAAATAGTTTTTTTTAAACACGAAGTTATTTTATTGCTTCTTTAAATACTTTTCATATTATACATATAGATGGTATGTGTTTATTTTAATAATAATACAAACTAGATAACCAATTTTTCAGCAAAGCACTTACGTAATTATTTAGTCTGCTATCTATTCATTATACTCACCCATTGCGAGAATTTGTAAAACTGTAAACGACTACAGTGAGTTGTTTGATATTTTCACAGATTCCCCCAACAAACTCCGCAAAATTTTTAATTCACTTTTTAACGATTAGAATAGATAAGTGCATAATATATTTTATAATTTTTTCATTGTTTAAGATACTTAATAGTTAATTCATTAATTGTATACTTTTAAACTTACTTTACGCATGCTGTGTTTACCTATAAGTGTTTTTTTACATTGATCATATAAAATTGTATTTTAACTTTGATGTTTTATCTGTGATGTAAAGAAACGTTGGTAAACCAAATAAATAAATAAAAAAATTATACACAATTTATGATTACGATACATTAAATACTTGCTTCGTACATAAATTACTATAACTTTTAAGATTAATAATGTAGGCATCTTTTCAGGTTCCAATTTTGATATAAAAAAAATTTATTTATTTATTTATTTAACACTTTATTGTGCAATAAACCAGGTACATAAAATAACAGTTACAGTAAAAATGTACTTAGTCCTTAGTAAAAATCCATACATAGATCATGAACTAATGAATACATTTAAAAGAATACTCCACATCAGAACAGTTATGCACACATACATACACACAGCCCCTTCATAGCTGTTCCCGGTTCCGGCTGTACGGCTCGTGTGAGGAAGTGACGTAGGTGTGACCGGTGTAGGTACTATATAGTATAGGTGGATGTGGTGGTAACTAGATGTATTAGAAATACATACTTATCTATGTATTAAGTACATGCGATTTAATAGTTATATAGGTACTAGGTAACCGAAAAGTACTTGATATACACAGATACAAAATTACGCATGATAGAACTATACGTTGACACACACACAAGTGTTGTTTATAATATGTATATTAAATATGATAGAAGAATATATATTGGGAAGTGACTGCTTCGAAATAGTTTAGTGGATCTGTTGACTGTTATGGACCAAGTGATAAATTGGGCAGTATACATAATGCACGGTCATTATGAAAAATGCCCAATATGAGAGTGCAATTTGATAATAATTATTCAAATAATCAAATTGACCGGGCATTATACATATTGCCCATCACCTTTTGGGCAGAGTAATACAAACATATTTAATTACTATTTTTTTATTGTTATTGTCATTTAACTTAAAATAAACTGGTTGGACTAAAGCAAAGGGGGCGCAGGACTTAGAAAATTTTTGATGGAGTTGGTGTCATTATAACACCTATTTATTATTGTTTTATCGTAAAGATTACGCTAATATAAGCATGTTTTATAGGAACAACTTTTCTCTAAAATCAAAAATGGCCGAGATATTCGCCCAATATTATTACACGTAGGTAACTAATCAACAGTTACGTTAGGTTAGGTTTAGGTTAGGTTAGCCGTTAGGTTAGGTTAGGTTAGGTTTCTTAAAAAAGAAAACTACACAGAAATAGGAGCCCCGCGAAGCGGGGCTCCGTCGACGTTGGATCAAAAATTTTCTAAGTCCTTACTTTGCGCCCCCTTTGCTTTAGGCGGACCAAATAGAACATAAAATTGAAAACAATAATTATACAATATGTAGCAAGTAACAGGTTTATTTATTAGAACAACTGCCACTGTGATGGCATTTTGAGGTACACAACTTTTTGGCTTTGCGACAACTACATTTATCAGACTTGCAACCACCTTTACAACCACATCTATTATAACCTTGCCCTCCGCATCTAGATGACATTCTACAACACTCTCTCAGCGAAATCTGTGTCTCTGGAACATCTTCAGGCGAAACAAATCTTTCCTTGCAGACAGTAAATTGGTTTCTTGAATATAGTTGATTTAAAACACCTTGTTTTGTTCCCAGTTTATAAAGGTTATTGGCTGTTAGCCTGTTAATTCCATGCCATGCGTACTTCCCTCCCCGCCCTCGCACCGCGTTAAATATAGCTTTATTATCAAATTGCCCAATTGTCATGTAGCATTATAATAATGACCGTGCAATGTGATAAATAATGAAGTTAAGATAGTAATTAATCACTTAGCCCAATAAAGCTAGACATTATTCATAATGCTCGTGCATTATAAATAATGCCCGCATTAATCACCTGGTCCATAACAGATCTATTCTTTTACACATTTTAGGTACCTATTGTTGGTGTTGCCTGCATATAAAATATGTTTTTATATATTTAAACTATATACATATAAATCTGTCCATGACTACGCTCAATTTAAAGTTAAAATCCTTTACTTTTTAAACAAAATGTTTTGTTAGTAAATAATCAAATACTTTGTCATATATGCGTTTGTAAAACAATTTCTTTGCTATGTTTAAATCAAAATGGTTTCGTTTAATTAATGAAAAGCAAGTAATTAATGTTTCCATCAAGAGTTTTGCGTATCCGCTAACAATTTGTTGTTCAATACATCCGTTTAATGGTATGCAATATGCATTGTTATGCTGCATCGTTTGTGATGCAATCGTGAATTATATCAATGGATGTATGATTATATTGATGGATGTTTTCTTGTTGTTGCTGAATAGCTGGGTGGATGGTTCGCGTTTGGTTTGGTTTGAGGTATTGAAGGAGATGTTAATTTATGAAATAAATGTTTTAAATATGCATGTAGCATATGCTGAGTTGGTAAAAAAAATCTTTATATATGATGTGTAGAATTGCGGTTTCATTCTTCAGCTGAGTCGGTGATGATGCATTCTAAATATAAGTGTTGAAGTACCTAAATAAATATTACAAAAATAGCAGTCATTTTGGCAGTCGGTATGCAATTTATGTGCTATTTATAATTTTTCTCAGCATGTTATTTTTAAAATAAATCTCATCACTGGAAATCTGAAATCATTTCTCAAAAGTAGACATGATGAATCAACTCTTTACTCTGTTTTTCATTATTTTGAATTTCATTGTATATTAGCGTGATGATATTAGGTATATAGCCTCGATAAATGGACTATCTAACAGTGAAATAATTTTTCAAATTGGGCTAGTGGTTCCAATGATTAGCGCGTTCAAACAAACAAACTTTTCAGCTTTATAATATTAGTACAGATAATTAATTTAACTATGTATTTTGGCAGTTGGCTAGTTGCATTTAAGTTTATTCATACCAGGACGTGATTAGCATCTAAGGTCAATAAACTTTAACGGTTGATGGCATCACTGAAGCAAATGTGGAATGCATTATGTCATAAGGCTTGCCTACTGTTAGGTTGTTGAGTTTTTGCTTATTATTGGATATTATAGCGGTTATAGATAACGGTGGGTTTAACAGCTGATTATAATTTAAGACATTTCTTTAGAAGAATAGATTTTTTAAATCAAAATCGAGAGGTCTGGTTATCTAAGTCAGGTAATCGCTTTGATATTCAATTATGAGGTATTCACAAAGAAAGAAGCGTCACAAACTTAAACAATAGAATTATAGTTTTAACACATTTTCATGTAAATTAGTAGTTTCCGTGGCCTTGGCAATTGAACCACTGAACGTACGATCGACGTAAGATTATAAAAACTAGTCAAGTAAATTATAATCACTCATTATGAATCATGTTTAAATATAGGAATAACTTATAATGAGAAGTAATTGTTAAAAATGTTAGAAATTATACACATTTAATATAAGAGCAATATGAACGCTTCTGTAAATTATAAATTCAATGCTTCATCTTATTCGAAGTACTGTCCCTTCTACAGGTCAAATAACCAAAGGATAAGAGAAATAAAATATCTTAAATATACGTTTAATGAATCACAAACAATATTATCAGTATTTACTTGAATTAATACTTTCTATAGAATTTCACAAACTGTGTATGCGTGGGAAATATTGATATGTGCGTGAAATTATCTAAACAAGAAAGTTATCGTTTTATGTTTTAGTACATTTCGGTATACCGTGTATAACTGTATAATCTATTTTGTTCGATGGATATTGCGTAAGAGGGAAAGTCGATTGCTATGCATTGATACGATTTGGTGCAACGGCCGGGCCTTCCGCGTTGACTATTGTTTTAAGTTGCTGTTTATTTTGTTCATTATTGTTTGTTGATTTTACTAAATGTTCTTTATTATGTTACAGGTATGTTATTGGGTCGTTTTTTCCTGTTAATGAGGGTAAGGACGAGAATTATATATTTATGGTATTAGATTTAAGTTTCGATCAGTCCTCGTCCCGATGCATACAAGTTCGTTTAGAACTTTAAAAGAAGCAATCGGAATGAATTAACTGTTCCAAATGACGTAGAAACTAAATATTTCTACAAATAAGAACATCAAATCATACGGGCGATTATAAAGTTCAGAAAAAAAGAGGATTCATTGAATCCTATAAAGTATAAACGATATATTTAAGAGTGCCCGTTTTGTCGTTATCACAATATTTGATCGTATCTATGAGAACTAATATATTATAGTACATACCTTAAAATTAACTCGAAAATTATTTGCTGTAAGGTATATAAGGAATGCTAAATAAAGCACATCGGGAATGATGTTTGTTTACAAACAAGTGCTTAAGCGTGGGTTGGTCGGTGTTGGCTTATATGTTTCTTCATGTTTCTCGAATAATTACCACCGTTTCGGAGTTTCGGAGTCATTAACCGCTAACTGAAGTGTATTTTTGCACTTGGTTGGCGGTGTTTCTTGTATTGATGTATACTGTATAATGATGCGATATTTCGTATTTTTGTAAATTTTGTGGTGATTGATTGGTTAAATGCGTGCAATTTGTAATTTTACAGATACTTGAGTTTTATGGTATTTAGACATTACTCGCTATTGGCTGTAGATAAAACTTGCTTCATTTTAAGTACTTTTTCGTGCGTCTAACTATTTATTAAGTAGGTATGTTGCTACATGCTAATTCGATTGAATGATATTCATTGGTTAATGGATGGATTGATACGAGAATATGCTTAAATTTATATATACCTTGGAATATGGAATTAACCACCTAAATTTATGTGAGATAGAAAACAAAAATCGTACTCAATCAAACAAGTGTAGCTGTCCATCTACATAACTAAATCTATACTCTTTTAAAGCCGCACTACAAAATCACTACTTATCTTAGTCTTAAAACAAATACGATAGAATATTTGACAATAAGCTACATTCGTTGGAAGCTCGTACAAGCCTACTCGGAGGCCGTCGACCCGCTACGTGACTGGCTGTAGCAATAGATACTTTTGCTTTTATCTCCTATATTGCTTTATTATGTATTATATTATTTGTATGATAATGTGAATCATCGGGTTTTGGCTGGGATTAGATATACTGCTATATTGTGGTTACTAATTTTGTCTATCTCTATGTTTAAACATGTCGTTCTCACGTTATTTGTTACTAGCTGCGCTCCGCGGGCTTACCCGCAGTGCTCCGCTCCTGTTGGTCTAAGCGACATGATATTGCCTTCCTCAATAAATGGGATATCTAACACCGAAAGAATTTTTCAAATTGGATAGATTATTTGTATGATAATAATATGAATCATCGAGTTTTGGCTGTGGGATATACTGCTGTCTGCTATGTAGTGGTGACTAATTTTGTCTATGTTTAACTGATTAATATTTGTAAGTTATCGTTGTCATGTTATTTGATATTTCTCTCTTGACTAATCAAATGATGTGCCTAAGCCTAACTTTGATATTGAAATCAGTCGGGAATAGGTAGAACTTCTTATATAACTCAAAAAAGTGAGTGATTTTTTTCAGACTAACAGCGGATACATTACATATAATCGAACTCTTTTTTAAATTATGGTTACCATATTTTTAAGTTTCTCTGCTTGAACGAATAAATCAAGTTTTAAATATGTACATTATAAATTTCTGGAAATGTATCTAGCTTGTATATAGTATTAATTCATGACAAAATATAAGTGTCAGCACCCTTAACTGTCAGCAAAATAAGGTTTTATTCCTGGAAAACGTTTGTTAAGTTTTAACAGCAATTAACGAGCAGTTGTCAGTATAATTTAGTCGAATATGTAAATTTTAGCTATTAATGTTCTAACGATGTCCCCCATTAAAAGTATTAATGAAGTGTTTGGAAACGTTTGACTTGATACTAAATGACGTTATTAAAGATTGTTTGTATGTTGTTTGAGTGATTATGTTTAAAGTTTACGATAATGTAATTGTATCATTTGTTTTTGTATACTAAAATGTTTGAATAAGAGCTTTTAAGTGTATTTGGTATAAACAGACGTTTAGGGGAAACTAATTTATTGTTATTTATTCTATAAAGTGAGTTGACTCTACCAAAAAGTCAGGACTGCAGTATACACTTCTATTTATATTATGCTGATTACGAAAGTCCCTATCCAATTATAATTTGCAATCTTGGCCGAAGTCTAAGGAAACCCATATCATTCAATAGCTTCCTAACTATCTCCAGACACAAAAATCGCTCCGTTGCGAGTTGCGACGCGAAAGAAAACTCAACAAACATATTTTCGTATTTATAATTTATTAGTTTAAGGGCTAGCGCGCAAGAGCAACTTTTGTCTCCGCAACTATTTTGTCTCTCCCATCAACTCTATGGGTTAGTAAGAAAGTGCGCGCACGTAGCGACGCAACTCCCGGGAGACTTTTTTAGTAGCCCATACATTTAGCTCTTTATAAAGGATTTCTACGAATATGGGCTGGGCTAAAGTTCACGACAGAGTGGATTGTGTCATGGCGGTTATATTTAGAGCATGCGACATTTTCTCTCGTTCGTTGATGACTCGGCTGATTTATATCTATTGTTATTAACCCGTTGCTTTGTTCTGTTTGAGATTTTTGATAGACATTGTAAATTATAGGGTAATGGCTGTGAAAGTGTTTGTCTTTGATATATGGAGATTGGGGATGTGAATGGCTTTTTAAGTTCTTTTGTATATGGGTAGGTAATTAAGTGTTCAGCTGTTGACTTATGCCTTTACAAAAGTCAACAGCTGAACTCTAAAAGTTAACGATTTTTCTCTCTAAAATTCAAAAATTGCTTTAAGAACATTTTTTGATATTGGCTGCAATTTCTGAAATTATATGCATTGTTTATAAAACTTTAATTTATACCAATATATATGAGTACTAATTTCGTATAATTGTTGGTACAAAATAATACCTCTTTGCTTTGTTTGTGTAAGGGTAAATGACAAAGGAGAATATCAACTGGAAACGGATCTATATTAAGATCTTGGTCTGATTATATTTGTAATTAACAACGATGTACATACGAAATAGTCTGGAAATTACGATATAGAATGTTTATTGGTATTACTATCTTTAAATCTTGATGCATAGATAAAAGTGAAGTTGGTTTGCGCTAGTGTGTTGTCGTTGTGTCGCCTTTTGGGGTATGGGGCAAATACATCTTTCCCATTGATATCTTAGAAGTTGGAATATAATGATTCTATCCTGTTATTGGTTTTCATTTATCTACGGCGATAAAACCAGTCTCTCTGCCTTGAAAAGTTCACATTCTAACAGCTAACTACTGTAGCAAAGGTGGTCAATCTTAGGGGGCGGCATATAAGCCAATTTAATTCAATAAATAATTAAATTGTATTCTTTTAATCATTTATTTTCCTAAACATTATTATCACTGTGTATCGAACCTAGTACCTTGTTATAACTAAAACAGCTACATTTATAAATATCTCTCATCCGCATTCCAAATAGTTACGTTAATCTATTTATGGTGAAGTGAAATCCAATATATTTATTTATAAAATACACTATCTGTGTTATCTTTAAAGATAACAGTATTATTTCTAAGAATTCATGGCTAGTCATGTTGAATTCGTGTGTATTAAGTAATTTATATGAATAATGGCAATACTAAACTAATTTGGCTAAAAAGCGTTCTACCAACTTAAATGTAGCAAAAAGTGTATTACGAGTTATGAACAAAAGACTATCGTTATACAGTATACACCTTTCCATCGATAAACATGTTTCCTTCATTTATCTCAAAACATAATTCTCAACTTTTGTTGCCATCTGTACATATCAAGTCTTTATTAACTTTCTTTGCTGACTGTACGCACTAACTTTAACCCTTTATTATTTTAACATCTACCAATCAAACATTCGTTTATTTCCTCAACAGAATCTAGACCGCGTATGGCACACGTTTCCCGGACCATTATATTACGTAACTGCTCGGTAGTATTGTGAAAACGAAATATAAATACGGTCAGTGTGATTCATAGCAATTTATATTTCATCTAAATTATTTATTGTGATGCGTGAATCATAGTGTGCACAGGGCTGAACGGTTCAAGTTTGTAGAATGTATTTGTTTTTTCTTTTAAGTTTAATTCTACTTTTCAAAGTATTGTTTTTATTTAGTAATTTGTTGTTCGCTTAGTTAGACAAGAGTTATGTACTTAATGAAAAATACTCTACATATAGTAATAATGGTGTTGATGTTGGCTCGACTAGGCTTCTGAACGTATGCGTTTGAATCTAAACGAGCTTGTAATGGTGGCAGTACACATGGGCCCAACGTGTTGGGCCAACGGGTTGGGCCAACGTGTAGAGAGCTACTTGGCGGTATGTTGGCTTCATTAGCCTAGTTGGCGCCAATATTGGCAGGCCAACCGAATGTTGTCGGT